>VDCT01000559.1:0-264091 GCA_009763385.1 Coix lacryma-jobi var. lacryma-jobi
TCGTCGCCGTCGTCCTCGGCATCGCCCACGACCCCCTCGAGCTGGAAGCACTCCCTGGTGGGGTCCCAGAGGTCAGGGTCGTGGTAGTCGTACTCATCGGAGTCGGAGCTGCTGATGCCGCGCCGCCCAGGCTCGTGTCGGGACTGCAGCTCGCGGTACCACTCCCCCGAAGGTGGCTCGACGAGGTGGCTCGACGGCTCGTGAGAGGCCGCGGTCGACGTGCGCAGGGTAGACGATCTCCATGTTGGCGGTGGCTCGTAGGAGTACGCCCGGACGCTCCTCCCGCTCTGCAGCCGCCGCCGGTCCTGACGGCGCTCGTCGAGTGGTGGGCGCAAACAGCCGCGGAGCTGTTGAGGCCAGACGGGAACCGCTGGCATCGAGCGCGGTACGCCTCGTGCGGGAGGAGGCCGGGTGGTGTCGACGGAGCATGGCTCGGGGGCCTCTGGCTAGGCTCCCGATCCGTGCGCATGACGAACGCGAACTCACTGGGAGAGTGCGCGCGCGCCCTAGAAGTCTCCGGTCGCGCGCCGGACAGGTCCCTCGTTGGGGACTCTACGCCAGCCGCGGGAAAGTGGGCGTACGCCGCGGGCACCGCCTGTGCCCGGCGACGGTGGTGACGACGGCGCCGCTCACGAGGTGGCGACGCGTGGTGGTGCGGGCGACGCGCCACGCCTCCCGCGCGGTTGGCGTGACACGCCCTCCGCTCGGGCCCTCCGTGGAGAGCAGGGTCAGCTCGTTGCCGTTGCCGGTGCCGGGAACTCGAGGCTCCCGAACCAGACGACGGCACCAGCCGAGAACGAAGGAGGGGATGAAGCCATCCAGGAAACAAAGAGAAATCAACTCGGACACGCGAAGGCCCCTACCTGGCGCGCCAACTGTCGGTGTTTCGAACCCGGGGGTATGACACCAACTAGTAATATGATCGCGTGCTCTCTTCCTGGATGGTGATGCAAGATGACACAAGGATTTATCCTGGTTCGGAAAGAAGGCCCTACGTCCAGCGGGGGAGGAGGTTCTTGTATTACTTGCACCTAAGTGCTTGTACAGGGGCGAATACAAGCTTGGCGAGCACGGACCGGGGTCCGGACTCGCGTGTGAGGGTGTATGGGCGTATGTGCGTTCTAACGTGTCTGTAACCGGCGGAATGAGGGCCCTGGTGTCCCCTTTTATAGAGCAAGGGAGGCCAGGGTTACACAAGGGTATTACAGGTGTCGGGGCATACGGTGCCCAATACGGAGAAGGGTAGGAACCCTGTCTTGTCGAAGACATTGTAGCCGACGCGGGGGTTGCTGTTGGGGCGTCCTTGAAGCGTGGCCTCCATCCCGGTGCGGACGTGGAGGCGTGGCGACGTGGAGGCCGTGCACCGCCCATCCCGGCACGTACGATACGTGCGTAGTCCCGCCGGGTCTTAGGGGTACCTGTCCTCCAATCATATGACAGCAATTAGGGCTCGAGGGGCGCAGAACCGGCCTCGAGGTGGCGCCTGCGGGAGGCTCGAGCCCCGCAGGTATGGGCGAGTTCCGGGGAACCTGGTCGTACAGCGGAAATCCGGGTCTCGAGATGTGACCGGGACGTGCAACACAGTGTAGGGCATGGTTAACAGTGCCTCACTGGTGCCTTTTCGCCCATACTTGTGTTGAAACGAGAACTTGTTTGCCTAGTTCACTATGGTACACGTTGGGTTGCAGAGGACGCGACTGGAGTAGGTGGATGTATTAAATGCGCGGTATGGGGCTGGCATCCAATGTCGGCGCTGCTCGAGGGAAGCATGAAGCGTCTCGAGGGATAGGCTGCTGGGCCAGCGATGCTCAAGGGCCCTGCGTGGGGTCTCGAGGTGTGGTGTTCGGCTGTGGGGGGCTCGAGGCCTATATGCCAGGACTCGAGGGTTTAGAGGAGCGCTCCCCCGAGGCCTGGCTCGGAGTGTTCGGGCGAGACGGAGAGCGAGCGCCAGCCTGAGGTCGGCTTGGTGGCCCGCGTTGTAGGCCTCGAGGGGGTGGTGTATGGCGGTGGCGGGCTCGAACCCCTTGAGCCAGGGCTCGAGAGGCAGGCTACCACGAGGTGGTTTTGTGAGGCATTTGGCGGGCCTAGGCTTCCCCGTGGTGGGCCGGTGTTGTGGGCTTTGACAGATTGGTATTCGGGTGGTTAAGTCCAGCCGGGCTTACTATTAATTGGTGTTCTAGGTTTTACCCTGTGTGTTTTGCGTTGATTGGGGGTACCCCTTTGGCGTTCCCCCGACATAATGCGTCCACCTACTCCGGTCACATCCTCTGGTACACAACGTGTGCCATAGTGAATCGGAGCCAGAGTCAAGCCTCCTTTTTTCACACCACACCGCAAGCATGGGCAAAAAGGCATAAGTACAAGCACTGTTACGCCATGCCCCGCACTGTAGCACACTCGAGCCACATCTCGAGACCTGGATTCCTGCTATACGGTCGGGTTTTTCGGGACTTGCCCATACCTGCGAGGGCTCGAGCCCCCCGTAGCGCCACCAACTGAGGCGTCTCCGCGCCCCTCGATCCCTAACTGCTTCATGCTATTGGAGGACAGGTACCCAAAGACCCGAAGGGCGCCCTGCCACGTCCTGTACGTGTCGGAATGGGCGCTGCCACGGCCTCCACGTCGCCACGCCTCCACTCCCAAACCCGGAATGGAGGCCACGCTTCAAGGACAACCTCAACAGCAACACCCACGCCGCTCCAGTAACCCCACAAGACAGACTTTCTACCCTTCGTCGTATTGGGCGTTGTACATGCTGCTCCTGTGTAACCCTAACCTTGATGAGGACATCGCCAAGTTGGACTCACCGACGCCATGGTCTTCCCCAAGTTGCAATCCGACTCCAACTCAGTTTTCACGTCACCCTCGGAATTCAGGAGCAGTCCCGAGTAAAATCAACGCCCCGGATGCATACGGACTCCGTTTTCGACGAACCAGATATGCTTGGAAAGATAATTTGATAAGCTAACCAATGGCTTTGGAATCACGTCAAAATACGTCCGGAGTCAACGGGAATCGTCGAAACAAGTCAGCGTCCAGAATCTGCCAGGGTGCTGCGTCACCGTATTTTGGTCCGTTGGGCCGTGTATCGTCTTGGAGCCCATTAGGGGGCGCGTCCAGCAGGGGCGACGACCTAAACCCTATATTTAGCCGCCGCCGCCGTCGTTAGGTCTTGGGTTTTGTTTTGAGTTTAGTTTTCCACCGAGAAACTGAATCGTTCATTGTAACTGTGGTGACAATCCTTTTACAGTGATCCAGGGCCCCCGTTCTTGATCTCCTCCACTGTGTCGATTAGTCCTTTGGAACCGAGTTCTTGAACCCCTCTAATATATTCGTGATATTCATATCTGCAATTTCAGATTGCGTGCTTTACCTTCTTGCTTGTGTTCTTCGATTCGCTTGCAGGATTAGCCTTCTTGGCGAGGTCAATCAAGTTGTGCTTGGTTGATAACCAACGGAGCAGTGGTGTAACGGTTGCAGGGTTCGAATCGTGTCTGATTTGAAGCCGGATCGCCAACGTCGAGTTCTCCACCAATCGAACCTATCGCTACCTCACGGAAGATCGGGCCGTCCTTCATCAATGGTATCGGATTTTTCAGGTTTCCCGCGAGGTATAATCTCGTTTGCCCTTAGATTCATATTTGTTATTACCTACAGTCCACAAAAAGCCAAAAAATTTCAATTTCCGCTGTCCTATCTGCCTTTTGTGCCTTTGCAATTTCGTTTCAGATTCGCTTTGTTGAGTTTGTGTCCGTGGTCGAGTCTTGTTGCTGGTTTAGGTTGTGTTCGTCGTCGTAGTTCATCGTGCCCGTTGCTGTTTCTTTGTTTTCGCCGCTATCCCATCCACCGTTCCTAAACAACAAGTCGAAGCCACCACATTACTCGACTTGCCCGCTAGCCGCCTTGTGTAATTTCTCGCCGCCGCGCAACCCTAGACAGGTTGCCAACCGCTCTAATTTTTGCCTGCATCGCAGCCCTCCTTACATCATCTGGCATCTACCTTCTGTTGTTAGTCACAAGGACGCATGATCTTGTGATCGGTGTTGGAGTTTCGGGTCGCTTTGCCTTAACTGCCGCTGCCGAGTTGCTCTTACTGCCGATTTTTGTGTGTGCCTTCCAGAAAACATAACTTGAGGTACATTCGGTAAAACAGACATAACTTTTCGCTCGTTTGTCCGAAAAATCTGAAATTTTTTGTGGCGATTCTTGACACCGTTTGGACCTCACCCAAACTAGGCTTCGCCCTGTTTGGTCCCTCTAAATTGCCAAAAAAAAAATCGGGAAAATAAATAAAAAAAATTGACAAGGTTTCAGCACGCTTTTCAGAGAACTTGCTGATTTTGTGTAGACCACATCCGACCTCAGTTGCAGGCGCCAATTTTTGTGGTTACATCTTTTGTGATCCTTGTTCAAGGAAAAATATAAAAAAAATAGTGAAAAAATAAAAAAGTTTGATTCCTACTAGTACCTTTTTGGAAAATCAAGGGAAAATTCAGGACAAAGAAAAATTCAGATTCTTTGCTTGTTCTGTGAGTTCTTTCCATCGTTCTTTGTTTCATCTTGTTGCGCTACGTCTACACACGTCTTAGCCAGCAATTGTGACTTGTGCTTTGGATACTTATTGAACTTTGCTAATCTGCTTTCGTTAATTGCTAATCCTTGCTGTCATATTGTGCCTACCTATAGCTCCACATATACTTCTGTCAGCACAGGTTTATCTTGCAACTGTTACCCACGCTCAACAACAGATTGCTTCGTCACTTTGGTTTGATCTTGTTTGGCGTTGGTAAGAATACAGGCAAGACGGTGGTAAGCCGCCTGTGATTTGCATTCCAGTTCCACTTCTACCACCACCACTTGGTTCCTTTAGTTGATAGGGATAATCCTTTGCTGTTGTATTTTTTCTATCTTCTAACAATGGCAGGAATTCCGACGGACTTCAATGAGTGCGTGTCCAAAGGCGAGCTTACGACATTCATGAATGAACAACGCAATCTTATGACCGAGCTGACACGCAACGTGAACAATCTGGTCAACCGCATTACGCAGCTTGAGCAACGCCCTCAACCAAATCGTGATGACGAAGATGCGGATGCTTTTGGTGATGACGATGCGGATGCTGATGCTGGTCCTCGTCGCCGCCTCAACTTCAATCGTCGCGGTATGGGAGGTAATAATAATAATAATGATCCTTTTGCTAAAATTAAATTTAGCCTACCTTCCTTTGCTGGTAATATGGATCCAGAGACATATTTAGATTGGGAACTTACTGTTCAACAAAAATTTGATTCTTATAATGTTCCTGCTGAGCATAGAGTTAGACTTGCTACTAGTGAGTTTACTAATTTTGCTTTATTCTGGTGGAGTGATCTTTGCAATGCTAATAATGCTGCTGCTGTGCCTCAAACTTGGAATACTTTAAAGCAACGCATGAAATCTCGTTTTGTTCCTCCTTATTACCAACGTGATCTACGTTTGAAACTGCAAACTTTAAAACAAGGTGATAAAGGAGTAGAGGCATATTATCAAGAATTGCTTATTGGTTTAGCACGTTGTGGTATACATGAAGATGATGATGATGCTAGTGCTAGATTCTTTGGTGGTTTAAATCGTGATATCCAGGATATTCTTGATTACAAAGATTGGACTAGGTTCAGCCAATTATATCATCTTGCTCTTAAAGCTGAACGAGAAGTACAGGGACGCAAACAACACCAACCTTTCAGGTATAACACTGGGAGGACTTTTCAGCAACGTTCCGAGCCGGAGACGCCCAAGCTTCCTGCTGCACCACAGCCGTCTACACCTTCCGAGGTAAGTAAATTGTCTAGTGTGCAGATTCCACAATTCAAGAAAGGTGCCACTTCGGGTGCTTCTACTAGATCTTCCTCGTCTAGCTCTACAATCATTTGCCACCGATGCAAAGGCATGGGACATGTCATGAAGGATTGCCCCAGTCGTCGTGCTTTCATTGCTACCGAGGATGGATATGTAAGTACTAGTGATGTTGAAGATGATTTAGCTCTTGCTGCTAACATTGCTGCAGATTCCATCGAGGACGATCACGACAAGGAGACCATCACCATTGACTCTGTGGCTGCTGCTGCGGATTATCCTAGTCTTCTTGTGCAGCGAGTGTTGAGTACACGTGTGGACATGAAGAAGAAGAGATGAAGATCCAACGCCACAATTTGTTCCACATGTATCTCATTGTGCAGGGTTGTCGTGTTCTCACCATCATTGATAGCGGGAGTTGCAACAACTTGGTGAGTTCGGATTTGGTTGAGAAGCTTGGCTTAACCACACGACAACATTCGTATCCATATAAACTTCAATGGTTCAATAATAATGGTATGACTAAGGTAACTAAATCAGCACGCATTAGCTTTTTCACAGGCTCTTATCATGATACTGCTGATTTTGACGTTGTCCCTATGCAAGCTTGTTCTATTTTGTTAGGTCGCCCATGGGAATTTGATAATGATGCTTTACACCATGGTAGAACTAATACATACACTATCATACATAAGGACAAGAAAATTACTTTGCTGCCTTTGTCTCCTACGGATATTATTAAACATGCTAAAGAGATTAAAAATAAAAATAAACCTCCAACAAATATTGCTAACAATAATGAGATTAAGTTAAAAGGAGGTGTTTTTCTTGCTACAACTTCTACTGCTGCTGCGTTATGTGATACTAATGATGCTCCTTGTTATACTATGCTTTGTCGACATGTTAGTGTTGCTGCACATGATTCTATACATTGTGTTTCGCATTGTGCGGTCACTAACCTTTTGCAGGAGCTTGGAGATGACATGGAGTCGCGGACAACTCCAATTTTAGAAGGAGGGGATGATGAGGACATCGCCAAGATGGAGTCGAGGACGACTCCAATTCAAGAAGGGGAGGATGATGAGGACATCGCCAAGTTGGACTCACCGACGCCATGGTCTTCCCCAAGTTGCAATCCGACTCCAACTCAGTTTTCACGTCACCCTCGGAATTCAGGAGCAGTCCCGAGTAAAATCAACGCCCCGGATGCATACGGACTCCGTTTTCGACGAACCAGATATGCTTGGAAAGATAATTTGATAAGCTAACCAATGGCTTTGGAATCACGTCAAAATACGTCCGGAGTCAACGGGAATCGTCGAAACAAGTCAGCGTCCAGAATCTGCCAGGGTGCTGCGTCACCGTATTTTGGTCCGTTGGGCCGTGTATCGTCTTGGAGCCCATTAGGGGGCGCGTCCAGCAGGGGCGACGACCTAAACCCTATATTTAGCCGCCGCCGCCGTCGTTAGGTCTTGGGTTTTGTTTTGAGTTTAGTTTTCCACCGAGAAACTGAATCGTTCATTGTAACTGTGGTGACAAATCCTTTTACAGTGATCCAGGGCCCCCGTTCTTGATCTCCTCCACTGTGTCGATTAGTCCTTTGGAACCGAGTTCTTGAACCCCTCTAATATATTCGTGATATTCATATCTGCAATTTCAGATTGCGTGCTTTACCTTCTTGCTTGTGTTCTTCGATTCGCTTGCAGGATTAGCCTTCTTGGCGAGGTCAATCAAGTTGTGCTTGGTTGATAACCAACGGAGCAGTGGTGTAACGGTTGCAGGGTTCGAATCGTGTCTGATTTGAAGCCGGATCGCCAACGTCGAGTTCTCCACCAATCGAACCTATCGCTACCTCACGGAAGATCGGGCCGTCCTTCATCAGAACCCCAGCGGCTGACAGTAGCTGAGTAAATGCTTCCTGAATTTGGCAATTTCTACATCTAGGTTGATAAAAGGTCATTTTGGGACTCGGTTTCATTTCGCATGACAAACTGTTATATCGAAATGCCTCCAGGTGGGCACCTACACTACTCTACCTTCTTCATGAACTAGTTAACCATCAATTTGAACCCTAGCGCTGACAGTAGCTGAGTAAATGCTTCTGAATCTGGCAATTTCTACGTCTGGCCTGATAAAAAGGTCGATTTTGGGACTCGTTTCATTTCGGGTGACAAACTGTTATATCGAAATGCCTCCAGGTGGGCACCTACACTACTCTACCTTCTTCATGAACTAGTTAACCATCAATTTGAACCCCAGCGGCTGACAGTAGGTGAGTAAATGCTTCCTGAATTTGGCAATTTCTACATCTAGCTGATAAAAAGGTCGATTTTGGGACTCAGTTTCATTTCGCACGACAAACTGTTATATGAAATGCCTCCAGGTGGGCACCTACACTACTCTACCTTCTTCATGAACTAGTTAACCATCAATTTGAACCCCAGCGGCTGACAGTAGCTGAGTAAATGCTTCCTGAATTTGGCAATTTCTACATCTAGCCTGATAAAAAGGTCGATTTTGGGACTCGTTTCATTTCGCATGACAACTGTTATATCGAAATGCCTCCAGGTGGGCACCTACACTACTCTACCTTCTTCATGAACTAGTTAACCATCAATTTGAACCCCAGCGGCTGACAGTAGGTGAGTAAATGCTTCCTGAATTTGGCAATTTCTACATCTGGCCTGATAAAAAGGTCGATTTTGGGACTCGGTTTCATTTCGCACGACAAACTGTTATATCGAAATGCCTCCAGGTGGGCACCTACATTACTCTACCTTCTTCATGAACTAGTTAACCATCAATTTGAACCCAGCGGCTGACAGTAGCTGAGTAAATGCTTCCTGAATTTGGCAATTTCTACATCTGGCCTGATAAAAAGGTCGATTTTGGGACTCGTTTCATTTCGCATGACAAACTGTTATATCGAAATGCCTCCAGGTGGGCACCTACATACTCTACCTTCTTCATGAACTAGTTAACCATCAATTTGAACCCCAGCGGCTGACAGTAGCTGAGTAAATGCTTCCTGAATTGGCAATTTCTACATCTGGCCTGATAAAAATCGATTTTGGGACTCGGTTTCATTTCGCATGACAAACTGTTATATCGAAATGCCTCCAGGTGGGCACCTACACTACTCTACCTTCTTCATGAACTAGTTAACCATCATTTGAACCCAGCGGCTGACAGTAGGTGAGTAAATGCTTCCTGAATTTGGCAATTTCTACATCTGGCCTGATAAAAAGGTCGATTTTGGGACTCGTTTCATTTCGCATGACAAACTGTTATATCGAAATGCCTCCAGGTGGGCACCTACATTACTCTACCTTCTTCATGAACTAGTTAACCATCAATTTGAACCCCAGCGGCTGACAGTAGCTGAGTAAATGCTTCCTGAATTTGGCAATTTCTACATCTAGCCTGATAAAAAGGTCGATTTTGGGACTCGTTTCATTTCGCATGACAAACTGTTATATCGAAATGCCTCCAGGTGGGCACCTACATTACTCTACCTTCTTCATGAACTAGTTAACCATCAATTTGAACCCCAGCGGCTGACAGTAGCTGAGTAAATGCTTCTGAATTTGGCAATTTCTACATCTGGCCTGATAAAAAGGTCGATTTTGGGACTCGTTTTCATTTCGCATGACAAACTGTTATATCGAAATGCCTCCAGGTGGGCACCTACACTACTCTACCTTCTTCATGAACTAGTTAACCATCAATTTGAACCCAGCGGCTGACAGTAGGTGAGTAAATGCTTCCTGAATTTGGCAATTTCTACATCTGGCCTGATAAAAAGTCGATTTTGGGACTCGGTTTCATTTCGCATGACAAACTGTTATATCGAAATGCCTCCAGGTGGGCACCTACACTACTCTACCTTCTTCATGAACTAGTTAACCATCAATTTGAACCCCAGCGGCTGACAGTAGGTGAGTAAATGCTTCCTGAATTTGGCAATTTCTACATCTGGCCTGATAAAAAGGTCGATTTTGGGACTCGGTTTCATTTCGCACGACAAACTGTTATATCGAAATGCCTCCAGGTGGGCACCTACATTACTCTACCTTCTTCATGAACTAGTTAACCATCAATTTGAACCCCAGCGGCTGACAGTAGCTGAGTAAATGCTTCCTGAATTTGGCAATTTCTACATCTAGCCTGATAAAAAGGTCGATTTTGGGACTCGGTTTCATTTCGCATGACAAACTGTTATATCGAAATGCCTCCAGGTGGGCACCTACACTACTCTACCTTCTTCATGAACTAGTTAACCATCAATTTGAACCCTAGCGGCTGACAGTAGCTGAGTAAATGCTTCCTGAATCTGGCAATTTCTACATCTGGCCTGATAAAAAGGTCAATTTTGGGACTCGGTTTCATTTCGGGTGACAAACTGTTATATCGAAATGCCTCCAGGTGGGCACCTACATTACTCTACCTTCTTCATGAACTAGTTAACCATCAATTTGAACCCCAGGACTGACAGTAGGTGAGTAAATGCTTCCTGAATTGGCAATTTCTACATCTAGCCTGATAAAAAGGTCGATTTTGGGACTCGGTTTCATTTCGCATGACAAACTGTTATATCGAAATGCCTCCAGGTGGGCACCTACATTACTCTACCTTCTTCATGAACTAGTTAACCATCAATTTGAACCCAGCGGCTGACAGTAGCTGAGTAAATGCTTCCTGAATTTGGCAATTTCTACATCTGGCCTGATAAAAAGGTCGATTTTGGGACTGTTTCATTTCGCATGACAAACTGTTATATCGAAATGCCTCCAGGTGGGCACCTACACTACTCTACCTTCTTCATGAACTAGTTAACCATCAATTTGAACCCAGCGGCTGACAGTAGCTGAGTAAATGCTTCCTGAATTTGGCAATTTCTACATCTGGCCTGATAAAAAGGTCGATTTTGGGACTCGGTTTCATTTCGCATGACAAACTGTTATATCGAAATGCCTCCAGGTGGGCACCTACACTACTCTACCTTCTTCATTAACTAGTTAACCATCAATTTGAACCCAGCGGCTGACAGTAGGTGAGTAAATGCTTCCTGAATTTGGCAATTTCTACATCTGGCTGATAAAAAGGTCGATTTTGGGACTCCGTTTCATTTCGCACGACAAATGTTATATCGAAATGCCTCCAGGTGGGCACCTACATTACTCTACCTTCTTCATGAACTAGTTAACCATCAATTTGAACCCCAGCGGCTGACAGTAGCTGAGTAAATGCTTCCTGAATTTGGCAATTTCTACATCTAGCTGATAAAAAGGTCAATTTTGGGACTCGGTTTCATTTCGCATGACAAACTGTTATATCGAAATGCCTCCAGGTGGGCACCTACACTACTCTACCTTCTTCATGAACTAGTTAACCATCAATTTGAACCCTAGCAGCTGACAGTAGCTGAGTAAATGCTTCCAGAATCTGGCAATTTCTACGTCTGGCCCGATAAAAAGGTCATTTTGGGACTCGGTTTCATTTCGCATGACAAACTGTTATATCAAATGCCTCCAGGTGGGCACCTACACTACTCTACCTTCTTCATGAACTAGTTAACCATCAATTTGAACCCCAGCGGACTGACAGTAGGTGAGTAAATGCTTCCTGAATTTGGCAATTTCTACATCTAGCTGATAAAAAGGTCGATTTTGGGACTCGGTTTCATTTCGCATGACAAACTGTTATATCGAAATGCCTCCAGGTGGGCACCTACATTACTCTACCTTCTTCATGAACTAGTTAACCATCAATTTGAACCCCAGCGGCTGACAGTAGCTGAGTAAATGCTTCCTGAATTTGGCAATTTCTACATCTGGCCTGATAAAAAGGTCGATTTTGGGACTCGTTTCATTTCGCATGACAAACTGTTATATCGAAATGCCTCCAGGTGGGCACCTACACTACTCTACCTTCTTCATGAACTAGTTAACCATCAATTTGAACCCCAGCGGCTGACAGTAGCTGAGTAAATGCTTCCTGAATTTGGCAATTTCTACATCTGGCCTGATAAAAAGGTCGATTTTGGGACTCGGTTTCATTTCGCACGACAAACTGTTATATCGAAATGCCTCCAGGTGGGCACCTACATACTCTACCTTCTTCATGAACTAGTTAACCATCAATTTGAACCCAGCGCTGACAGTAGCTGAGTAAATGCTTCCTGAATTTGGCAATTTCTACATCTAGCCTGATAAAAAGGTCGATTTGGGACTCGTTTCATTTCGCATGACAAACTGTTATATCGAAATGCCTCCAGGTGGGCACCTACACTACTCTACCTTCTTCATGAACTAGTTAACCATCAATTTGAACCCAGCGGCTGACAGTAGGTGAGTAAATGCTTCCTAATTTGGCAATTTCTACATCTGGCCTGATAAAAAGGTCGATTTTGGGACTCGGTTTCATTTCGCATGACAAACTGTTATATCGAAATGCCTCCAGGTGGGCACCTACACTACTCTACCTTCTTCATGAACTAGTTAACCATCAATTTGAACCCCAGCGGCTGACAGTAGGTGAGTAAATGCTTCCTGAATTGGCAATTTCTACATCTGGCCTGATAAAAAGGTCGATTTTGGGACTCGGTTTCATTTCGCACGACAAACTGTTATATCGAAATGCCTCCAGGTGGGCACCTACATTACTCTACCTTCTTCATGAACTAGTTAACCATCAATTTGAACCCCAGCGGCTGACAGTATGAGTAAATGCTTCCTGAATTTGGCAATTTCTACATCTAGCCTGATAAAAAGGTCGATTTTGGGACTCAGTTTCATTTCGCATGACAAACTGTTATATCGAAATGCCTCCAGGTGGGCACCTACACTACTCTACCTTCTTCATGAACTAGTTAACCATCAATTTGAACCCCAGCGGCTGACAGTAGCTGAGTAAATGCTTCCTGAATTTGGCAATTTCTACATCTGGCCTGATAAAAAGGTCGATTTTGGGACTCGTTTCATTTCGCATGACAAACTGTTATATCGAAATGCCTCCAGGTGGGCACCTACACTACTCTACCTTCTTCATGAACTAGTTAACCATCAATTTGAACCCCAGCGGCTGACAGTAGGTGAGTAAATGCTTCCTGAATTTGGCAATTTCTACATCTGGCCTGATAAAAAAGTCGATTTTGGGACTCGGTTTCATTTCGCATGACAAACTGTTATATCGAAATGCCTCCAGGTGGGCACCTACACTACTCTACCTTCTTCATGAACTAGTTAACCATCAATTTGAACCCCAGCGGCTGACAGTAGGTGAGTAAATGCTTCCTGAATTTGGCAATTTCTACATCTGGCCTGATAAAAGGTCGATTTTGGGACTCGGTTTCATTTCGCATGACAAACTGTTATATCGAAATGCCTCCAGGTGGGCACCTACATTACTCTACCTTCTTCATGAACTAGTTAACCATCAATTTGAACCCCAGCGGCTGACAGTAGCTGAGTAAATGCTTCCTGAATTTGGCAATTTCTACATCTAGCTTGATAAAAAGGTCAATTTTGGGACTCGGTTTCATTTCGCATGACAAACTGTTATATCGAAATGCCTCCAGGTGGGCACCTACACTACTCTACCTTCTTCATGAACTAGTTAACCATCAATTTGAACCCTAGCAGCTGACAGTAGCTGAGTAAATGCTTCCTGAATCTGGCAATTTCTACATCTGGCCTGATAAAAAGGTCATTTTGGGACTCGTTTCATTTCGGGTGACAAACTGTTATATCGAAATGCCTCCAGGTGGGCACCTACATTACTCTACCTTCTTCATGAACTAGTTAACCATCAATTTGAACCAGCGACTGACAGTAGGTGAGTAAATGCTTCCTGAATTTGGCAATTTCTACATCTAGCTAGATAAAAAGGTCGATTTTGGGACTCGGTTTCATTTCGCATGACAAACTGTTATATCGAAATGCCTCCAGGTGGGCACCTACATACTCTACCTTCTTCATGAACTAGTTAACCATCAATTTGAACCCCAGCGGCTGACAGTAGCTGAGTAAATGCTTCCTGAATTTGGCAATTTCTACATCTGGCTGATAAAAAGGTCGATTTTGGGACTCGGTTTCATTTCGCATGACAAACTGTTATATCGAAATGCCTCCAGGTGGGCACCTACACTACTCTACCTTCTTCATGAACTAGTTAACCATCAATTTGAACCCAGCGGCTGACAGTAGGTGAGTAAATGCTTCCTGAATTTGGCAATTTCTACATCTGGCCTGATAAAAAGGTCGATTTTGGGACTCGGTTTCATTTCGCATGACAAACTGTTATATCGAAATGCCTCCAGGTGGGCACCTACACTACTCTACCTTCTTCATGAACTAGTTAACCATCAATTTGAACCCCAGCGGCTGACAGTAGGTGAGTAAATGCTTCCTGAATTTGGCAATTTCTACATCTGGCCTGATAAAAGGTCGATTTTGGGACTCCGTTTCATTTCGCACGACAAACTGTTATATCGAAATGCCTCCAGGTGGGCACCTACATTACTCTACCTTCTTCATGAACTAGTTAACCATCAATTTGAACCCCAGCGGCTGACAGTAGCTGAGTAAATGCTTCCTGAATTTGGCAATTTCTACATCTAGCTTGATAAAAAGGTCAATTTTGGGACTCGGTTTCATTTCGCATGACAAACTGTTATATCGAAATGCCTCCAGGTGGGCACCTACACTACTCTACCTTCTTCATGAACTAGTTAACCATCAATTTGAACCCTAGCAGCTGACAGTAGCTGAGTAAATGCTTCCAGAATCTGGCAATTTCTACGTCTGGCCGATAAAAAGGTCGATTTTGGGACTCGGTTTCATTTCGGGTGACAAACTGTTATATCGAAATGCCTCCAGGTGGGCACCTACACTACTCTACCTTCTTCATGAACTAGTTAACCATCAATTTGAACCCCAGTGACTGACAGTAGGTGAGTAAATGCTTCCTGAATTTGGCAATTTCTACATCTGGCCTGATAAAAAGGTCGATTTTGGGACTCAGTTTCATTTCGCACGACAAACTGTTATATCGAAATGCCTCCAGGTGGGCACCTACATTACTCTACCTTCTTCATGAACTAGTTAACCATCAATTTGAACCCCAGCGGCTGACAGTAGCTGAGTAAATGCTTCCTGAATTTGGCAATTTCTACATCTAGCCTGATAAAAAGGTCGATTTTGGGACTCGGTTTCATTTCGCATGACAAACTGTTATATCGAAATGCCTCCAGGTGGGCACCTACACTACTCTACCTTCTTCATGAACTAGTTAACCATCAATTTGAACCCAGCGGCTGACAGTAGGTGAGTAAATGCTTCCTGAATTTGGCAATTTCTACATCTGCCTGATAAAAAGGTCGATTTTGGGACTCGTTTCATTTCGCATGACAAACTGTTATATCGAAATGCCTCCAGGTGGGCACCTACATTACTCTACCTTCTTCATGAACTAGTTAACCATCAATTTGAACCCCAGCGGCTGACAGTAGCTGAGTAAATGCTTCCTGAATTTGGCAATTTCTACATCTAGCCTGATAAAAAGGTCGATTTTGGGACTCGGTTTCATTTCGCTGACAAACTGTTATATCGAAATGCCTCCAGGTGGGCACCTACACTACTCTACCTTCTTCATGAACTAGTTAACCATCAATTTGAACCCCAGGGCTGACAGTAGGTGAGTAAATGCTTCCTGAATTTGGGGGCAATTTCTACATCTGGCCTGATAAAAAGGTCGATTTGGGACTCGGTTTCATTTCGCACGACAAACTGTTATATCGAAATGCCTCCAGGTGGGCACCTACATTACTCTACCTTCTTCATGAACTAGTTAACCATCAATTTGAACCCAGCGGCTGACAGTAGCTGAGTAAATGCTTCCTGAATTTGGCAATTTCTACATCTAGCCTGATAAAAAGGTCGATTTTGGGACTCGGTTTCATTTCGCATGACAAACTGTTATATCGAAATGCCTCCAGGTGGGCACCTACACTACTCTACCTTCTTCATGAACTAGTTAACCATCAATTTGAACCCCAGCGGCTGACAGTAGGTGAGTAAATGCTTCCTGAATTTGGCAATTTCTACATCTGGCCTGATAAAAAGGTCGATTTTGGGACTCGGTTTCATTTCGCATGACAAACTGTTATATCGAAATGCCTCCAGGTGGGCACCTACACTACTCTACCTTCTTCATGAACTAGTTAACCATCAATTTGAACCCCAGCGGCTGACAGTAGGTGAGTAAATGCTTCCTGAATTTGGCAATTTCTACATCTGGCCTGATAAAAAGGTCGATTTTGGGACTCGTTTCATTTCGCACGACAAACTGTTATATCGAAATGCCTCCAGGTGGGCACCTACATTACTCTACCTTCTTCATGAACTAGTTAACCATCAATTTGAACCCCAGCGGCTGACAGTAGCTGAGTAAATGCTTCCTGAATTGGCAATTTCTACATCTAGCCTGATAAAAAGGTGATTTTGGGACTCGGTTTCATTTCGCATGACAAACTGTTATATCGAAATGCCTCCAGGTGGGCACCTACACTACTCTACCTTCTTCATGAACTAGTTAACCATCAATTTGAACCCAGCAGCTGACAGTAGCTGAGTAAATGCTTCCTGAATTTGGCAATTTCTACATCTGGCCTGAAAAAGGTCGATTTTGGGACTCGGTTTCATTTCGCATGACAAACTGTTATATCGAAATGCCTCCAGGTGGGCACCTACACTACTCTACCTTCTTCATGAACTAGTTAACCATCAATTTGAACCCCAGCGGCTGACAGTAGGTGAGTAAATGCTTCCTGAATTGGCAATTTCTACATCTGGCCTGATAAAAAGGTCGATTTTGGGACTCGGTTTCATTTCGCACGACAAACTGTTATATCGAAATGCCTCCAGGTGGGCACCTACATTACTCTACCTTCTTCATGAACTAGTTAACCATCAATTTGAACCCCAGCGGCTGACAGTAGCTGAGTAAATGCTTCCTGAATTTGGCAATTTCTACATCTAGCCTGATAAAAAGGTTGATTTTGGGACTCGTTTCATTTCGCATGACAAACTGTTATATCGAAATGCCTCCAGGTGGGCACCTACACTACTCTACCTTCTTCATGAACTAGTTAACCATCAATTTGAACCCTAGCAGCTGACAGTAGCTGAGTAAATGCTTCCAGAATCTGGCAATTTCTACATCTGGCCTGATAAAAAGGTCAATTTTGGGACTCGGTTTCATTTCGGGTGACAAACTGTTATATCGAAATGCCTCCAGGTGGGCACCTACACTACTCTACCTTCTTCATGAACTAGTTAACCATCAATTTGAACCCTAGCGGCTGACAGTAGGTGAGTAAATGCTTCCTGAATTTGGCAATTTCTACATCTGGCCAGATAAAAAGGTTGATTTTGGGACTCAGTTTCATTTCGCACGACAAACTGTTATATCGAAATGCCTCCAGGTGGGCACCTACATTACTCTACCTTCTTCATGAACTAGTTAACCATCAATTTGAACCCCAGCGGCTGACAGTAGCTGAGTAAATGCTTCCTGAATTTGGCAATTTCTACATCTAGCCTGATAAAAAGGTTGATTTTGGGACTCTGTTTCATTTCGCATGACAAACTGTTATATCGAAATGCCTCCAGGTGGGCACCTACACTACTCTACCTTCTTCATGAACTAGTTAACCATCAATTTGAACCCTAGCAGCTGACAGTAGCTGAGTAAATGCTTCCTGAATTTGGCAATTTCTACATCTGGCCTGATAAAAAGGTCAATTTTGGGACTCGGTTTCATTTTGGTGACAAACTGTTATATCGAAATGCCTCCAGGTGGGCACCTACACTACTCTACCTTCTTCATGAACTAGTTAACCATCAATTTGAACCCCAGCGGCTGACAGTAGCTGAGTAAATGCTTCCTGAATTTGGCAATTTCTACATCTGGCCTGATAAAAAGGTCGATTTTGGGACTCGGTTTCATTTCGCACGACAAACTGTTATATCGAAATGCCTCCAGGTGGGCACCTACATTACTCTACCTTCTTCATGAACTAGTTAACCATCAATTTGAACCCCAGCGGCTGACAGTAGCTGAGTAAATGCTTCCTGAATTGGCAATTTCTACATCTGGCCTGATAAAAAGGTTGATTTTGGGACTCTGTTTCATTTCGCATGACAAACTGTTATATCGAAATGCCTCCAGGTGGGCACCTACACTACTCTACCTTCTTCATGAACTAGTTAACCATCAATTTGAACCCAGCGGCTGACAGTAGGTGAGTAAATGCTTCCTGAATTGGCAATTTCTACATCTGGCCTGATAAAAAGGTCGATTTTGGGACTCAGTTTCATTTCGCACGACAAACTGTTATATCGAAATGCCTCCAGGTGGGCACCTACATTACTCTACCTTCTTCATGAACTAGTTAACCATCAATTTGAACCCCAGCGGCTGACAGTAGCTGAGTAAATGCTTCCTGAATTTGGCAATTTCTACATCTAGCCTGATAAAAAGGTCGATTTTGGGACTCGGTTTCATTTCGCATGACAAACTGTTATATCGAAATGCCTCCAGGTGGGCACCTACACTACTCTACCTTCTTCATGAACTAGTTAACCATCAATTTGAACCCCAGCGGCTGACAGTAGGTGAGTAAATGCTTCCTGAATTTGGCAATTTCTACATCTGGCCTGATAAAAAGGTCGATTTTGGGACTCGGTTTCATTTCGCATGACAAACTGTTATATCGAAATGCCTCCAGGTGGGCACCTACACTACTCTACCTTCTTCATGAACTAGTTAACCATCAATTTGAACCCCAGCGGCTGACAGTAGGTGAGTAAATGCTTCCTGAATTTGGCAATTTCTACATCTGGCCTGATAAAAAGGTCGATTTTGGGACTCGTTTCATTTCGCACGACAAACTGTTATATCGAAATGCCTCCAGGTGGGCACCTACATTACTCTACCTTCTTCATGAACTAGTTAACCATCAATTTGAACCCCAGCGGCTGACAGTAGCTGAGTAAATGCTTCCTGAATTTGGCAATTTCTACATCTAGCCTGATAAAAAGGTCGATTTTGGGACTCGGTTTCATTTCGCATGACAAACTGTTATATCGAAATGCCTCCAGGTGGGCACCTACACTACTCTACCTTCTTCATGAACTAGTTAACCATCAATTTGAACCCTAGCAGCTGACAGTAGCTGAGTAAATGCTTCCAGAATCTGGCAATTTCTACATCTGGCCTGATAAAAAGGTCGATTTTGGGACTCGGTTTCATTTCGCATGACAAACTGTTATATCGAAATGCCTCCAGGTGGGCACCTACACTACTCTACCTTCTTCATGAACTAGTTAACCATCAATTTGAACCCCAGCGGCTGACAGTAGGTGAGTAAATGCTTCCTGAATTTGGCAATTTCTACATCTGCCTGATAAAAAGGTCGATTTTGGGACTCGTTTCATTTCGCACGACAAACTGTTATATCGAAATGCCTCCAGGTGGGCACCTACATTACTCTACCTTCTTCATGAACTAGTTAACCATCAATTTGAACCCCAGCGGCTGACAGTAGCTGAGTAAATGCTTCCTGAATTTGGCAATTTCTACATCTAGCCTGATAAAAAGGTGATTTTGGGACTCGGTTTCATTTCGCATGACAAACTGTTATATCGAAATGCCTCCAGGTGGGCACCTACACTACTCTACCTTCTTCATGAACTAGTTAACCATCAATTTGAACCCTAGCAGCTGACAGTAGCTGAGTAAATGCTTCCAGAATCTGGCAATTTCTACATCTGGCCTGATAAAAAGGTCAATTTGGGACTCGGTTTCATTTTGGGTGACAAACTGTTATATCGAAATGCCTCCAGGTGGGCACCTACACTACTCTACCTTCTTCATGAACTAGTTAACCATCAATTTGAACCCCAGCGGCTGACAGTAGGTGAGTAAATGCTTCCTGAATTTGGCAATTTCTACATCTGGCCTGATAAAAAGGTCGATTTTGGGACTCAGTTTCATTTCGCACTGACAAACTGTTATATCGAAATGCCTCCAGGTGGGCACCTACACTACTCTACCTTCTTCATGAACTAGTTAACCATCAATTTGAACCCAGCGGCTGACAGTAGCTGAGTAAATGCTTCCTGAATTGGCAATTTCTACATCTAGCCTGATAAAAAGGTTGATTTTGGGACTCGTTTCATTTCGCATGACAAACTGTTATATCGAAATGCCTCCAGGTGGGCACCTACACTACTCTACCTTCTTCATGAACTAGTTAACCATCAATTTGAACCCCAGCGGCTGACAGTAGCTGAGTAAATGCTTCCTGAATTTGGCAATTTCTACATCTGGCCTGATAAAAAGGTCGATTTTGGGACTCGGTTTCATTTCGCATGACAAACTGTTATATCGAAATGCCTCCAGGTGGGCACCTACACTACTCTACCTTCTTCATGAACTAGTTAACCATCAATTTGAACCCCAGCGGCTGACAGTAGCTGAGTAAATGCTTCCTGAATTTGGCAATTTCTACATCTGGCCTGATAAAAAGGTCGATTTTGGGACTCGGTTTCATTTCGCATGACAAACTGTTATATCGAAATGCCTCCAGGTGGGCACCTACACTACTCTACCTTCTTCATGAACTAGTTAACCATCAATTTGAACCCCAGCGGCTGACAGTAGCTGAGTAAATGCTTCCTGAAATTGGCAATTTCTACATCTAGCCTGATAAAAAGGTCGATTTTGGGACTCGGTTTCATTTCGCATGACAAACTGTTATATCGAAATGCCTCCAGGTGGGCACCTACACTACTCTACCTTCTTCATGAACTAGTTAACCATCAATTTGAACCCTAGCAGCTGACAGTAGCTGAGTAAATGCTTCCAGAATCTGGCAATTTCTACATCTAGCCTGATAAAAGGTCAATTTTGGGACTCGGTTTCATTTCGGGTGACAAACTGTTATATCAAAATGCCTCCAGGTGGGCACCTACACTACTCTACCTTCTTCATGAACTAGTTAACCATCAATTTGAACCCCAGCGGCTGACAGTAGGTGATAAATGCTTCCTGAATTCAGCAATTTCTACATCTGGCCTGATAAAAAGGTTGATTTTGGGACTCGGTTTCATTTCGCATGACAAACTGTTATATCGAAATGCCTCCAGGTGGGCACCTACACTACTCTACCTTCTTCATGAACTAGTTAACCATCAATTTGAACCCCAGCGGCTGACAGTAGGTGAGTAAATGCTTCCTGAATTTGGCAATTTCTACATCTGGCCTGATAAAAAGGTCGATTTTGGGACTCGGTTTCATTTCGCACGACGAACTGTTATATCGAGATGCCTCCAGGTGGGCACCTACATTACTCTACCTTCTTCATGAACTAGTTAACCATCAATTTGAACCCAGCGGCTGACAGTAGCTGAGTAAATGCTTCCTGAATTTGGCAATTTCTACATCTAGCCTGATAAAAAGGTCGATTTTGGGACTCTGTTTCATTTCGCATGACAAACTGTTATATCGAAATGCCTCCAGGTGGGCACCTACACTACTCTACCTTCTTCATGAACTAGTTAACCATCAATTTGAACCCTAGCAGCTGACAGTAGCTGAGTAAATGCTTCCAGATTCTGGCAATTTCTACATCTGGCCTGATAAAAAGGTCAATTTTGGGACTCGGTTTCATTTTCGGTGACAAACTGTTATATCGAAATGCCTCCAGGTGGGCACCTACACTACTCTACCTTCTTCATGAACTAGTTAACCATCAATTTGAACCCCAGCGGCTGACAGTAGTGAGTAAATGCTTCCTGAATTTGGCAATTTCTACATCTGGCCTGATAAAAAGGTCGATTTTGGGACTCAGTTTCATTTCGCACGACGAACTGTTATATCGAGATGCCTCCAGGTGGGCACCTACATTACTCTACCTTCTTCATGAACTAGTTAACCATCAATTTGAACCCCAGCGGCTGACAGTAGCTGAGTAAATGCTTCCTGAATTTGGCAATTTCTACATCTAGCCTGATAAAAAGGTCGATTTTGGGACTCTGTTTCATTTCGCATGACAAACTGTTATATCGAAATGCCTCCAGGTGGGCACCTACACTACTCTACCTTCTTCATGAACTAGTTAACCATCAATTTGAACCCCAGCGGCTGACAGTAGGTGAGTAAATGCTTCCTGAATTTGGCAATTTCTACATCTGGCCTGATAAAAAGGTCGATTTTGGGACTCATTCATTTCGCACGACAAACTGTTATATCGAATGCCTCCAGGTGGGCACCTACACTACTCTACCTTCTTCATGAACTAGTTAACCATCAATTTGAACCCAGCGGCTGACAGTAGCTGAGTAAATGCTTCCTGAATTGGCAATTTCTACATCTGGCCTGATAAAAAGGTCGATTTTGGGACTCGGTTTCATTTCGCATGACAAACTGTTATATCGAAATGCCTCCAGGTGGGCACCTACACTACTCTACCTTCTTCATGAACTAGTTAACCATCAATTTGAACCCCAGCGGCTGACAGTAGCTGAGTAAATGCTTCCTGAATTTGGCAATTTCTACATCTGGCCTGATAAAAAGGTCGATTTTGGGACTCGGTTTCATTTCGCATGACAAACTGTTATATCGAAATGCCTCCAGGTGGGCACCTACACTACTCTACCTTCTTCATGAACTAGTTAACCATCAATTTGAACCCCAGCGGCTGACAGTAGGTGAGTAAATGCTTCCTGAATTTGGCAATTTCTACATCTGGCCTGATAAAAAGGTCGATTTTGGGACTCCGTTTCATTTCGCACGACAAACTGTTATATCGAAATGCCTCCAGGTGGGCACCTACATTACTCTACCTTCTTCATGAACTAGTTAACCATCAATTTGAACCCAGCGGCTGACAGTAGCTGAGTAAATGCTTCCTGAATTTGGCAATTTCTACATCTAGCCTGATAAAAAGGTCAATTTGGGACTCGGTTTCATTTCGCATGACAAACTGTTATATCGAAATGCCTCCAGGTGGGCACCTACACTACTCTACCTTCTTCATGAACTAGTTAACCATCAATTTGAACCCAGCAGCTGACAGTAGCTGAGTAAATGCTTCCAGAATCTGGCAATTTCTACATCTGGCCGATAAAAAGGTCGATTTTGGGACTCGGTTTCATTTCGCATGACAAACTGTTATATCGAAATGCCTCCAGGTGGGCACCTACAC
This sequence comes from Coix lacryma-jobi var. lacryma-jobi, assembly GCA_009763385.1. Lineage (NCBI taxonomy): Eukaryota > Viridiplantae > Streptophyta > Magnoliopsida > Poales > Poaceae > Coix > Coix lacryma-jobi. Next base: position 23,108 of record VDCT01000559.1, read on the forward strand.
TACTCTACCTTCTTCATGAACTAGTTAACCATCAATTTGAACCCTAGCAGCTGACAGTAGCTGAGTAAATGCTTCCTGAATTTGGCAATTTCTACATCTGGCCTGATAAAAAGGTCGATTTTGGGACTCGGTTTCATTTCGCATGACAAACTGTTATATCGAAATGCCTCCAGGTGGGCACCTACACTACTCTACCTTCTTCATGAACTAGTTAACCATCAATTTGAACCCCAGCGGCTGACAGTAGCTGAGTAAATGCTTCCTGAATTGGCAATTTCTACTCATCTGGCCGATAAAAAGGTCGATTTTGGGACTCGGTTTCATTTCGCATGACAAACTGTTATATCGAAATGCCTCCAGGTGGGCACCTACACTACTCTACCTTCTTCATGAACTAGTTAACCATCAATTTGAACCCTAGCGGCTGACAGTAGCTGAGTAAATGCTTCCTGAATTTGGCAATTTCTACATCTGGCCTGATAAAAAGGTCGATTTTGGGACTCGGTTTCATTTCGCATGACAAACTGTTATATCGAAATGCCTCCAGGTGGGCACCTACACTACTCTACCTTCTTCATGAACTAGTTAACCATCAATTTGAACCCCAGCGGCTGACAGTAGGTGAGTAAATGCTTCTGAATTTGGCAATTTCTACATCTGGCCTGATAAAAAGGTCGATTTTGGGACTCGGTTTCATTTCGCATGACAAACTGTTATATCGAAATGCCTCCAGGTGGGCACCTACACTACTCTACCTTCTTCATGAACTAGTTAACCATCAATTTGAACCCCAGCGGCTGACAGTAGCTGAGTAAATGCTTCCTGAATTTGGCAATTTCTACATCTAGCCTGATAAAAAGGTCGATTTTGGGACTCGGTTTCATTTGCATGACAAACTGTTATATCGAAATGCCTCCAGGTGGGCACCTACACTACTCTACCTTCTTCATGAACTAGTTAACCATCAATTTGAACCCTAGCAGCTGACAGTAGCTGAGTAAATGCTTCCAGAATCTGGCAATTTCTACATCTGGCCTGATAAAAAGGTCAATTTTGGGACTCAGTTTCATTTCGCGGTGACAAACTGTTATATCGAAATGCCTCCAGGTGGGCACCTACACTACTCTACCTTCTTCATGAACTAGTTAACCATCAATTTGAACCCAGCGGCTGACAGTAGGTGAGTAAATGCTTCCTGAATTTGGCAATTTCTACATCTGGCCTGATAAAAAGGTTGATTTTGGGACTCGGTTTCATTTCGCATGACAAACTGTTATATCGAAATGCCTCCAGGTGGGCACCTACACTACTCTACCTTCTTCATGAACTAGTTAACCATCAATTTGAACCCTAGCGGCTGACAGTAGGTGAGTAAATGCTTCCTGAATGGCAATTTCTACATCTGGCCTGATAAAAAGGTTGATTTTGGGACTCGGTTTCATTTCGCATGACAAACTGTTATATCGAAATGCCTCCAGGTGGGCACCTACATTACTCTACCTTCTTCATGAACTAGTTAACCATCAATTTGAACCCCAGCGGCTGACAGTAGGCTGAGTAAATGCTTCCTGAATTTGGCAATTTCTACATCTAGCCTGATAAAAAGGTGATTTTGGGACTCTGTTTCATTTCGCATGACAAACTGTTATATCGAAATGCCTCCAGGTGGGCACCTACACTACTCTACCTTCTTCATGAACTAGTTAACCATCAATTTGAACCCTAGCAGCTGACAGTAGCTGAGTAAATGCTTCCAGAATCTGGCAATTTCTACATCTGGCCTGATAAAAAGGTCAATTTTGGGACTCGGTTTCATTTTGGGTGACAAACTGTTATATCGAAATGCCTCCAGGTGGGCACCTACACTACTCTACCTTCTTCATGAACTAGTTAACCATCAATTTGAACCCCAGCGGCTGACAGTAGGTGAGTAAATGCTTCCTGAATTTGGCAATTTCTACATCTGGCCTGATAAAAAGGTTGATTTTGGGACTCGGTTTCATTTCGCATGACAAACTGTTATATCGAAATGCCTCCAGGTGGGCACCTACATTACTCTACCTTCTTCATGAACTAGTTAACCATCAATTTGAACCCAGCGGCTGACAGTAGCTGAGTAAATGCTTCCTGAATTTGGCAATTTCTACATCTGGCCTGATAAAAAGGTCGATTTTGGGACTCGTTTCATTTCGCATGACAAACTGTTATATCGAAATGCCTCCAGGTGGGCACCTACACTACTCTACCTTCTTCATGAACTAGTTAACCATCAATTTGAAGCGGCTGACAGTAGTGAGTAAATGCTTCCTGAATTTGGCAATTTCTACATCTGGCCTGATAAAAAGGTCGATTTTGGGACTCGGTTTCATTTCGCATGACAAACTGTTATATCGAAATGCCTCCAGGTGGGCACCTACTACTCTACCTTCTTCATGAACTAGTTAACCATCAATTTGAACCCCAGCGGCTGACAGTAGCTGAGTAAATGCTTCCTGAATTTGGCAATTTCTACATCTGGCCTGATAAAAAGGTCGATTTTGGGACTCGGTTTCATTTCGCATGACAAACTGTTATATCGAAATGCCTCCAGGTGGGCACCTACACTACTCTACCTTCTTCATGAACTAGTTAACCATCAATTTGAACCCAGCAGCTGACAGTAGCTGAGTAAATGCTTCCTGAATTTGGCAATTTCTACATCTGGCCTGATAAAAAGGTCGATTTTGGGACTCGGTTTCATTTCGCATGACAAACTGTTATATCGAAATGCCTCCAGGTGGGCACCTACACTACTCTACCTTCTTCATGAACTAGTTAACCATCAATTTGAACCCCAGCGGCTGACAGTAGGTGAGTAAATGCTTCCTGAATTTGGCAATTTCTACATCTGGCCTGATAAAAAGGTCGATTTTGGGACTCGTTTCATTTCGCATGACAAACTGTTATATCGAAATGCCTCCAGGTGGGCACCTACATTACTCTACCTTCTTCATGAACTAGTTAACCATCAATTTGAACCCCAGCGGCTGACAGTAGCTGAGTAAATGCTTCCTGAATTTGGCAATTTCTACATCTGGCCTGATAAAAAGGTCATTTTGGGACTCGGTTTCATTTCGCATGACAAACTGTTATATCGAATGCCTCCAGGTGGGCACCTACACTACTCTACCTTCTTCATGAACTAGTTAACCATCAATTTGAACCCTAGCGGCTGACAGTAGCTGAGTAAATGCTTCCTGAATTTGGCAATTTCTACATCTGGCCTGATAAAAAGGTCGATTTTGGGACTCGGTTTCATTTCGCATGACAAACTGTTATATCGAAATGCCTCCAGGTGGGCACCTACACTACTCTACCTCTTCATGAACTAGTTAACCATCAATTTGAACCCTAGCAGCTGACAGTAGCTGAGTAAATGCTTCCAGAATCTGGCAATTTCTACATCTGGCCTGATAAAAAGGTCGATTTTGGGACTCGGTTTCATTTCGCATGACAAACTGTTATATCGAAATGCCTCCAGGTGGGCACCTACACTACTCTACCTTCTTCATGAACTAGTTAACCATCAATTTGAACCCTAGCAGCTGACAGTAGCTGAGTAAATGCTTCCAGAATCTGGCAATTTCTACATCTGGCCTGATAAAAAGGTCGATTTTGGGACTCGGTTTCATTTCAGGTGACAAACTGTTATATCGAAATGCCTCCAGGTGGGCACCTACACTACTCTACCTTCTCATGAACTAGTTAACCATCAATTTGAACTCCTAGCAGCTGACAGTAGCTGAGTAAATGCTTCCTGAATCTGGCAATTTCTACATCTGGCCTGATAAAAAGGTCGATTTTGGGACTCGGTTTCATTTCGCATGACAAACTGTTATATCGAAATGCCTCCAGGTGGGCACCTACACTACTCTACCTTCTTCATGAACTAGTTAACCATCAATTTGAACCCTAGCGGCTGACAGTAGCTGAGTAAATGCTTCCTGAATCTGGCAATTTCTACATCTGGCCTGATAAAAAGGTCGATTTTGGGACTCGTTTCATTTCGCATGACAAACTGTTATATCGAAATGCCTCCAGGTGGGCACCTACACTACTCTACCTTCTTCATGAACTAGTTAACCATCAATTTGAACCCTAGCGGCTGACAGTAGCTGAGTAAATGCTTCCTGAATTTGGCAATTTCTACATCTGGCCTGATAAAAAGGTCGATTTTGGGACTCGTTTCATTTCGGTGACAAACTGTTATATCGAAATGCCTCCAGGTGGGCACCTACACTACTCTACCTTCTTCATGAACTAGTTAACCATCAATTTGAACCCCAGCGGCTGACAGTAGGTGAGTAAATGCTTCCTGAATTTGGCAATTTCTACATCGGCCTGATAAAAAGGTCGATTTTGGGACTCGGTTTCATTTCGCATGACAAACTGTTATATCGAAATGCCTCCAGGTGGGCACCTACACTACTCTACCTTCTTCATGAACTAGTTAACCATCAATTTGAACCCCAGCGGCTGACAGTAGCTGAGTAAATGCTTCCTGAATTTGGCAATTTCTACATCTGGCCTGATAAAAAGGTCGATTTTGGGACTCAGGTTTCATTTCGCATGACAAACTGTTATATCGAAATGCCTCCAGGTGGGCACCTACACTACTCTACCTTCTTCATGAACTAGTTAACCATCAATTTGAACCCTAGCGGCTGACAGTAGCTGAGTAAATGCTTCCAGAATCTGGCAATTTCTACGTCTGGCCTGATAAAAGGTTGATTTTGGGACTCGGTTTCATTTCGCATGACATACTGTTATATCGAAATGCCTCCAGGTGGGCACCTACACTACTCTACCTTCTTCATGAACTAGTTAACCATCAATTTGAACCCCAGCGGCTGACAGTAGGTGAGTAAATGCTTTCCTGAATTTGGCAATTTCTACATCTAGGCCTGATAAAAAGGTCGATTTTGGGACTCGGTTTCATTTCGCATGACATACTGTTATATCGAAATGCCTCCAGGTGGGCACCTACACTACTCTACCTTCTTCATGAACTAGTTAACCATCAATTTGAACCCCAGCGGCTGACAGTAGCTGAGTAAATGCTTCCTGAATTTGGCAATTTCTACATCTAGCCTGATAAAAAGGTCGATTTTGGGACTCGGTTTCATTTCGCATGACATACTGTTATATCGAAATGCCTCCAGGTGGGCACCTACACTACTCTACCTTCTTCATGAACTAGTTAACCATCAATTTGAACCCCAGCGGCTGACAGTAGCTGAGTAAATGCTTCCTGAATTTGGCAATTTCTACATCTAGCCTGATAAAAGGTCGATTTTGGGACTCGGTTTCATTTCGCATGACAAACTGTTATATCGAAATGCCTCCAGGTGGGCACCTACACTACTCTACCTTCTTCATGAACTAGTTAACCATCAATTTGAACCCCAGCGGCTGACAGTAGCTGAGTAAATGCTTCCTGAATTTGGCAATTTCTACATCTAGCCTGATAAAAAGGTCGATTTTGGGACTCGGTTTCATTTCGCATGACATACTGTTATATCGAAATGCCTCCAGGTGGGCACCTACACTACTCTACCTTCTTCATGAACTAGTTAACCATCAATTTGAACCCCAGCGGCTGACAGTAGCTGAGTAAATGCTTCCTGAATTTGGCAATTTCTACATCTAGCCTGATAAAAAGGTCGATTTTTGGGACTCGGTTTCATTTCGCATGACAATACTGTTATATCGAAATGCCTCCAGGTGGGCACCTACACTTACTCTACCTTCTTCATGAACTAGTTAACCATCAATTTGAACCCCAGCGGCTGACAGTAGGTGAGTAAATGCTTCCTGAATTTGGCAATTTCTACATCTAGGCCTGATAAAAAGGTCGATTTTGGGACTCGGTTTCATTTCGCATGACAAACTGTTATATCGAAATGCCTCCAGGTGGGCACCTACATTACTCTACCTTCTTCATGAACTAGTTAACCATCAATTTGAACCCCAGCGGCTGACAGTAGCTGAGTAAATGCTTCCTGAATCTTGCAATTTCTACATCTAGCCTGATAAAAAGGTCAATTTTGGGACTCGGTTTCATTTCGGGATGACAAACTGTTATATCGAAATGCCTCCAGGTGGGCACCTACACTACTCTACCTTCTTCATGAACTAGTTAACCATCAATTTGAACCCTAGGAGCTGACAGTAGGTTGAGTAAATGCTTCCTGAATTGGCAATTTCTACATCTGGCCGATAAAAAGGTCGATTTTGGGACTCAGTTTCATTTCGCGCTGACAAACTGTTATATCGAAATGCCTCCAGGTGGGCACCTACATTACTCTACCTTCTTCATGAACTAGTAACCATCAATTTGAACCCCTAGCGGCTGACAGTAGCTGAGTAAATGCTTCCTGAATTTGGCAATTTCTACATCTGGCCGGATAAAAGGTCGATTTTGGGACTCAGTTTCATTTCGCGCGACAAACTGTTATATCGAAATGCCTCCAGGTGGGCACCTACATTACTCTACCTTCTTCATGAACCAGTTAACCATCAATTTGAACCCCAGCGGCTGACAGTAGCTGAGTAAATGCTTCCTGAATTTGGCAATTTCTACATCTAGCCTGATAAAAAGGTCGATTTTGGGACTCGGTTTCATTTCGCATGACATACTGTTATATCGAAATGCCTCCAGGCTGGGCACCTACACTACTCTACCTTCTTCATGAACTAGTTAACCATCAATTTGAACCCCAGCGGCTGACAGTAGCTGAGTAAATGCTTCCTGAATTTGGCAATTTCTACATCTAGCCTGATAAAAAGGTCGAATTTTGGGACTCGGTTTCATTTCGCATGACATACTGTTATATCGAAATGCCTCCAGGTGGGCACCTACACTTACTCTACCTTCTTCATGAACTAGTTAACCATCAATTTGAACCCCAGCGGCTGACAGTAGCTGAGTAAATGCTTCCTGAATTTGGCAATTTCTACATCTAGCTTGATAAAAAGGTCAATTTTGGGACTCGGTTTCATTTCGCATGACAAACTGTTATATCGAAATGCCTCCAGGTGGGCACCTACACTACTCTACCTTCTTCATGAACTAGTTAACCATCAATTCGAACCCTAGGCAGCTGACAGTAGCTGAGTAAATGCTTCCTAGAATCTGGCAATTTCTACGTCTGGTCCGATAAAAGGTCAATTTGGGACTCAGTTTCATTTCGCGGTGACAAACTGTATATCGAAATGCCTCCTAGGTGGGCACCTACATTACTCTACCTTCTTCATGAACTAGTTAACCATCAATTTGAACCCTAGTGACTGACAGTATGCTGAGTAAATGCTTCCTGAATTTGGCAATTTCTACATCTGGCCGGATAAAAAGGTCGATTTTGGGACTCAGTTTCATTTCGCGCGACAAACTGTTATATCGAATATCCTCCAGGTGGGCACCTACATTACTCTACCTTCTTCATGAACCAGCTAACCATCAATTTGAACACCAGCGGCTGATAGTAGCTGAGTAAATGCTTTCCTGAATTTGGCAATTTCTACATCTAGCCTGATAAAAAGGTCGATTTTGGGACTCGGTTTCATTTCGCATGACATACTGTTATATCGAAATGCCTCCAGGTGGGCACCTACATTACTCTACCTTCTTCATGAACTAGTTAACCATCAATTTGAACCCCAGCGGCTGACAGTAGCTGAGTAAATGCTTCCTGAATTTGGCAATTTCTACATCTAGCCTGATAAAAAGGTCGATTTTGGGACTCGGTTTCATTTCGCATGACATACTGTTATATCGAATGCCTCCAGGCTGGGCACCTACACTTACTCTACCTTCTTCATGAACTAGTTAACCATCAATTTGAACCCCAGCGGCTGACAGTAGCTGAGTAAAATGCTTCCTGAATTTGGCAATTTCTACATCTAGCCTGATAAAAAGGTCGATTTTGGGACTCGGTTTCATTTCGCATGACATACTGTTATATCGAAATGCCTCCAGGCGGGCACCTACACTACTCTACCTTCTTCATGAACTAGTTAACCATCAATTCGAACCCCTAGCGGCTGACTAGTAGGTGAGTAAATGCTTCCTGAATTCGGCAATTTCTACATCTAGGCCTGATAAAAAGGTCGATTTTGGGACTCGGTTTCATTTCGCATGACATACTGTTATATCGAAATGCCTCCAGGTGGGCACCTACATTACTCTACCTTCTTCATGAACTAGTTAACCATCAATTTGAACCCTAGCTGACTGAACAGTAGGTGAGTAAATGCTTCCTGAATTTGGCAATTTCTACATCTGGCCGGATAAAAAGGTCTATTTTGGGACTCAGGTTCATTTCGCAGCGACAAACTGGTTATATCGAATATGCTCCAGGTGGGCACCTACATTACTCTACCTTCTTTCATGAACCTAGTTAACCATCAATTTGAACCCCAGCGGCTGACAGTAGCTGAGTAAATGCTTCCTGGAATTTGGCAATTTCTACATCTAGCCTGATAAAAAGGTCGATTTTGGGACTCGGTTTCATTTCGGCATGACAACTGTTATATCGAAATGCCTCCAGGCTGGGCACCTACACTACTCTAACTTCTTCATGAACTAGTTAACCATCAATTTGAACCCCAGCGGCTGACAGTAGGTGAGTAAATGCTTCCTGAATTTGGCAATTTCTACATCTAGCCTGATAAAAAGGTCGATTTTGGGACTCGGTTTCATTTCGCATGACATACTGTTATATCGAAATGCCTCCAGGTGGGCACCTACATTACTCTACCTTCTTCATGAACTAGTTAACCATCAATTTGAACCCCCAGCGGCTGACAGTAGATGAGTAAATGCTTCCTGAATTTGGCAATTTCTACATCTAGCCTGATAAAAAGGTCGATTTTGGGACTCGGTTTCATTTCGCATGACATACTGTTATATCGAAATGCCTCCAGGTGGGCACCTACACTACTCTACCTTCTTCATGAACTAGTTAACCATCAATTTGAACCCAGCAGGCTGACAGTAGCTGAGTAAATGCTTCCTGAATCTGGCAATTTCTACATCTGGCCGATAAAAAGGTCGATTTTGGGACTCAGTTTCATTTCGGCATGACAAACTGTTATATTGAAATGCCTCCTAGGTGGGCACCTACACTACTCTACCCTTCTTCATGAACTAGTTAACCATCAATTTGAACCCTAGCAGGCTGACAGTAGCTGAGTAAATGCTTCCTGAATTTGGCAATTTCTACATCTGGCCTGATAAAAGGTCGATTTTGGGACTCGGTTTCATTTCGCGTGACAAACTGTTATATCGAAATGCCTCCAGGTGGGCACCTACATTACTCTACCTTCTTCATGAACTAGTTAACCATCAATTTGAACACCAGCGGCTGACAGTAGCTGAGTAAATGCTTCCTGAATTTGGCAATTTCTACATCTGGCCGGATAAAAAGGTCGATTTGGGACTCAGTTTTCATTTCGCATGACAAACTGTTATATCGAAATGCCTCCAGGTGGGCACCTACACTTACTCTACCTTCTTCATGAACTAGTTAACCATCAATTTGAACCCCAGCGGCTGACAGTAGCTGAGTAAATGCTTCCTGAATCTGGCAATTTCTACATCTAGGCCTGAATAAAAAGGTCGATTTTGGGACTCGGTTCATTTTCGGCTGACATAACTGTTATATCGAAATGCCTCCAGGCGGGCACCTACACTACTCTACCTTCTTCATGAACTAGTTAACCATCAATTTGAACCCCAGCGGCTGACAGTAGGTGAGTAAATGCTTTCCTGAATTTGGCAATTTCTACATCTAGCCTGATAAAAAGGTCGATTTTGGGACTCGGTTTCATTCGCATGACAATACTGTTATATCGAAATGCCTCCAGGCGGGCACCTACACTACTCTACCTTCTTCATGAAACTAGTTAACCATCAATTCGAACCCCTAGCGAGCTGCATAGTAGCTGAGTAAATGCTTCCAGAATTCCGGCAATTTCTACGTCTGGCCTGATAAAAAGGTCAATTTTGGGACCTCGGTTTCATTTCGCGTGACAAACTGTTATATCGAAATGCCTCCAGGTGGGAACCTACATTACTCTACCTTCTTCATGAACTAGTTAACCATCAATTTGAACCCCAGTGACTGACAGTAGGTAGTAATGCTCCTGAATTTGGCAATTTCTACATCTGGCCGATAAAAAGGTCAATTTTGGGACCGGTTTCATTTCGCGCGACAAACTGTTATATCGAAATATCTCCAGGTGGGCACCTACATTACTCTACCTTTTTCATGAACAGTTAACCATCAATTTGAACCCCAGCGGCTGACAGTAGCTGAGTAAATGCTTCCTGAATTTTGGCAATTTCTACATCTAGCCTGATAAAAGGTCAATTTTGGACTCGGTTTCATTTCGCATGACATACTGTTATATCGAAATGCCTCCAGGCGGGCCACCTACACTACTCTACTTCTTCATGAACTAGTTAACCATCAATTTGAACCCCAGCGGCTGACAGGTAGGTGAGTAAATGCTTTCCTAAATTTGGCAATCAATTTCTACATCTAGCCTGATAAAAAGGTCGATTTTGGGACTCGGTTTCATTCGCATGACATACTGATATATCAAAATGCCTCCAGGTGGGCACCTACACTACTACTTCTTCATGAACTAGTTAACCATCAATTGAACCCCAGCACTGACAGTAGCTGACTAAATGCTTCCTAAATCTGGCAATTTCTACGTCTGGCCTGATAAAAAGGTCAATTTTGGGACTCGGTTTTATTTCGGTTGACAAACTGTTATATCAAATTTCCTCCAGGTGGGCACCTACACTACTCTACCTTCTTCATGAACTAGTTAACATCAATTTGACCCAGCGGCTGACAGTAGTGAGAAATGCTTCCTAAATTTGGCAATTTCTATGTCTAGATTAATAAAAGGTCAATTTTGGGACTCGGTTTCATTTCGCGACAAACTGTTATATTGAAATGGCCTCAGGTGGGCACCTACACTACTCTACCTTCTTCATGAACTAGTTAACCATCAATTGACCCCAGCGGCTGATAGTAGTGAGTAAATGCTTCCTAAATTTGCAATTTCTATGTCTAGCTTAATAAAAGGTCAATTTTGGGACTCAGTTTCATTTCGGTGACAAACTGTTATATTGAAATGCCTCCAGGTAGGCACCTACACTACTCTACCTTCTTCATGAACTAGTTAACCATCAAATTGAACCCCAGCGACTGACAAGTAGCTGACTAAATACTTCCTAAATTGGCAATTTCTACGTCTGGCCTGATATAAAAGGTCGATTATTGGGACTCGGTTTATTTGCGTGACAAACTGTTATATCGAAATGCCTCCAGGTGGGCACCTACACTACTATAACTTCTTCATGAACTAGTTAACCATCAATTGAACCCAGCGGCTGACAGTAGCTGAGTAAATGCTTCCTAAATTTCCTAAGAACCACCCCCCCCCCCCACCCCCCCCATTAAAAGGGGAAAACACACACCAAGCTCACCTCTCAACCTAGCAAAAGTTGAGAGGTCCAAAGGCTTGGTGAAAATATCCGCAACCTGGTTATGGGTGTCTACATGCCTAAGATCAATGTCGCCTTTCTCGTAGTGATCACGAAGAAAGTGAAAGCGAACATCGATGTGTTTGGTCTTGGAGTGAAGAACAGGGTTCTTTGCTACACTAATGGCTGAGGTGCTATCGCAAAGCAAAGGAACCCGACTGAAATCTAGACCAAAATCACGCAGTGTAGCAACCATCCATAAAAGCTGCGAAGCCCAAGAAGCAGCGGCAACATACTCGGCTTCTGTAGTAGACTGGGCTACGTTCGACTGCTTGCGAGAAGACCACGAGACCAAAGAAGAGCCAAGAAATTGACAAGTCCTAGAAGTAGACTTGCGCTCAAGCCGACAGCCGGCAAAGTCCGCATCGGAATAACCACAAAGCGAGAGGTTCGAAGAAGATGAATACCAAAGTCCGAACTCAGGAGTGTATCAGAGGTACCTCATGATGCGCTTAACCGCTTGCTTGTGAGAAGTCCGAGGGGACGCCTGAAAACAAGCGCACAGACACATAGCAAACTGTATATCCGGACTTGTCGCCGTCAGGTACAGAAGCGAGCCAATCATGCTCCTGTACTCCTTCTGGTCAACCGGCTCTCCGTCTTGGTCCGCGTCCATCGCCGCAGTTGTTGGCATGGGCGTTGTAAGAGGCTTGGCCTCGCCCATGTCAAACTTCTTCAGGATGTCCTTCGTGTATTTACCTTGATGCACGAACGTCCCTTCTCGGGTTTGCTTGATTTGCAACCCGAGGAAGAAAGTCAACTCACCCATCATACTCATCTCAAACTCCTTGCTCATAGTATCTGCAAACTTGGCAACAAGCGCATGAGAAGAGCCATCAAAGATGATGTCATCCACGTAAATCTGGACTATCAGGGTATCATTGCCTTGCTTGAAGAGAAACAAAGTTCTATCGACCGGTCCCATTTTAAAACCCTTTGAGAGTAAAAAGGTTTTCAAACGATCATACCACGCTCTCGGGGCTTGTTTCAAACCATACAAAGATTTTGAAAGTTTATAAACATGGTTTGGAAACTTGGGATCCTCGAAACCTGGGGGTTGCCTAACATAAACCTCTTCCTATATATACCCATTCAAGAAGGCACTCTTGACATCCATCTGGTAAAGCTTAAAACCCTTCGAAGCGGCAAAGGCTAGAAGGATTCTGATGGCTTCTAAACGGGCTACAGGGGGCAAAGGTTTCCTCATAGTCTATCCCCTCTTTTTGGCAAAAACCCTGGGCTACTAGCCTAGCCTTGTTCCTCACTACCATCCCATCCTCACCCTCTTTGTTCTTGAAAACCCATTTGGTACCTATAGGGTGGCATTCTGGTGGAGGTGGAACTAGGGTCCAAACCCGGTTTCGCTCAAAGTTTTCTAGCTCCTCATGCATGGCATTTACCCAGTTAGCATCAGAAAGTGCGTGTCCAACATCTTTGGGCTCAAAAGAAGCAACGAATGCAGAATGAGCAAAGTGAGAGATTTCATACGCTCGCGACCGCGTGACTCGCTGGTCGATGCCGCCGATCATCTGTTGCGGGGGGGTGAGTCTGCGGAACGCTCCGGGGCGCTTGCCTCGCCGAAGTCACCTCCCCCTCGCCAGATGCTGTCGCTCTCCCGAGTGCGTCCGGTGCTCGCTGGAGAGGTGGCTCAAGAGGACCCCAAGAAGATGATGTCGTGGGATCGGGTCCTCGAGCTGATGTAGTCGTCGCAGGGTCGATGGGGGCAGCTAGTGGAGTTGGCTCGGGATCACCCTAATCAGCATTCTCCTGCTCCACCTCCACGAAGATGGTCTCTCCCAGCTCCTGTTCTCCTGCAACGTCAAAAGCAGAAGAAACACAAGGCATAGTCTCATCAAATGTGACCTCGCAGGTCTCCACTATCCGGTTAGTTTCAAGGTTAAGAACTCGATAAGCGCACGAATGTGAAGCATAACCAAGAAACACGCCATCAGCAGAGCGAGATTCAAATTTGTCCAAATTGCCTTGCTTCAGGATAAAGCACTTACACCCAAACACCCAAAAATGAGACACCATGGGTACCCGTCCAAAACGCAACTCATAAGATGTTTTCTTCATAAAAGCCCGAAGAAAGATGCGATTTGAAACATGGCAAGCAGTGTTGATCGCCTCGGCCCAAAAGCGCCTAGGAGTCCTATGCTCATCGAGCATCATCCTGGCCATCTCAACAAGGGTCCGGTTCTTGCGCTCAACAACACTGTTTTGCTAGGGGACACAAGGAGAAGAAAACTGATGCTCGATTCCATTAGATGAACAGAAAGAGGCAAACTGAGAGTTATCAAATTCAGTACCATTATCACTACGAATAGCTCTAATGGTATCAGGGGGAAACTCAGTTTTCAACCTCAAAATCAAGTCACGAGCAAAAAGAAAAGCTTCATCCTTACCCTCCATGAAAAATACCCAAGAGTACCTCGAAAAATCGTCAACGATCACTAGAACGTACCACTTCCCACCCGGTGAGCAAACCCGAGCTGGACCAACTGTGTCCATGTGTAAAAGCTCGCCGGGTCGCTTTGTCATCACCTGATTAACAGGTGGGTGAGAAGCAGCAACCATCTTCTCGTGACGACAGGGATGGCAAACAAGGTCCTTCTGAAACTTAAGCTTGGGCAATCCTTGGATTAGGCCAAGTGAGCTAAGTCTTGCAAGCAAGTCAAAACTCAAGTGACCAAGTGTCCTATGCCACTTCCACAAATTAGAAGAAGGACCAGCCATCAAACATCTAGCAGAGCCGAAAGAACGAGAAAAGTCGGCTCTGAAAACACGGCCAAAAGGGACAATCCAACAAATAAGATCTCCCCGAGGGTCTAAGACATGACTCAAACCCTTCTTAAAGCGCACTTCACAATCATCCTCAAGAAGTTGCGAAACAGAAAGCAAATTGTAATGCAAGCTTGAAACCAATGCAACATCCTTGAGAACAAAGCTCTCATTGAGTTGGATAGCTCCATGTGAAACAACCTTACCTCTACTATTATCCCCAAAAGTGACGTACTCCTTGTGCATCACGGGGCTAAGGCTGGAGAACCATTCCTTCTTCCCGGTCATGTGGCGCGAACACCCAGAATCCATGAGCCACATGTTCTCCAACCGAAGTTCCTGCATCAATAGAAAGGCAGGAAGTAAGCACATGGCACAACGCTGGGGTTAGTATACTGAGAGGGATACCAGTGTTGTGTCATAGGCCCAGAAAAAGTGTTAGTAGCAACACCAAACTATCCTCGTCCCATGCGTGGATAGCGATCACCACCAACCTGAAATGGTGGTCCGCTATGGAACGGAAAACCTCCAAACTGACCTACCTGTCCGATCTGAGCAAAGCGATCACCACCATACTGAAAAGGTGGTCCGCTATGGGACTGAGCAGCAAAGCCTCTTACACTTGGCCCCCGATCGTATTGAGGACGACCTGAACCACGACGGGCACGACCAGCACCCCGTGGTCTAGCTGCCTGGGGCCTAGCTACCTGAGGGGGTGCACCTCCAAGCCTAGCGCCCTGCCTCTGTACTCCCTGACCCTGCATACCATGGTGAGGGTGGTGCCTGGCCTGGTTGTTCAGCTCCAACTCCTTCCTAGCGTCTCTCTTCCTCCGAAAGCAAAACTCAGCTACATGACCCTCACGGTGACAGTACTCGCACTCGACCCTCACCAGTCTCTTGGATTGTTGGTTCCTATGGTTGCGAGGGTTGTTCACTCTGGCTGGCTGCTTGCCCTTCGGAGGGGGATCACTAGAGACGTCAGGAAGGGTGTCAAGTGTGTTCCTAAGATGGTTAGGTTTGGGAACCCACACTTGCTTGCGAGGTGGAGCTTTGGGAGGTTCATCAAGGATGCCATCCTTGGTGATAGGCTTGGGAGGTTCAGGTGGGGTGATCTTGATAAGCTTAGGGGTAGCGGATGGCTTCTCACTAGGGCTCACTCCACTAAACTCACCGATCTTGCCAAAGGTACTAGCGTCCTTCCCAACTGAAGCAAAGCCTACTCCCGAGCAATCAGTTCCCCTCTTGAACTGACTGATCATCATGCCCATCTGCGGTTCACTGCATGACACCCAGCTCAGAATAGACCGAAGGTATGTGTTTTCCTCCTCGGTTTGCATCCGGGCATGCCGACAGTTGGCAATCTCAAGCTCCATCCCCACGCATCGCTCACATGGAGCGGACAAGCTGCTAACTGAGCTGGCCTTCATGGCTTCAACAAGCTTGGCACTAACTTCTACCAAATCAGTTCGCAAGCTAGGATAGTGCTTGCACGCACCCAGCAAGGAAGGCGTCGCCTTCACCTCCTCTAGCTCCTTCAGGGAGGGACACTCTTTGCAATCACCCACCAAGTCTAGCCTACTCTTCAGCTCATCATACACCTCGATCAAAGAGGCATACTTGGTTTGCAGGGTGGCAAAGTTTGTCATGTGCGTCGTGCACTCCTCACACTCCTCATCAGTCACCTTCACCTCGGACCTAGCGAACTCAAGCTCCTTAAGCGCATCATTCATCTTAGCCTTAAACTCATTGCACTCTCGGATAGCTCGCTTGAGTTGCTTGTCCTGACCGAGAACTATATCGACAAGGGAATCATGCTCACTGGTAAGACGATCGACAAGAGAAGAGGATGATACCTCGGAAGCATCGTCATCACCGTCGTCTGTGCCATCGTCCTTGTCCTGGCGTTTGCAGTCCTCTTCATCCAAGGCCATGGTGCAAAGGCCCTTGGAGGATTTGCCAAAGAAGCAGAGCCCGTTGAAGCGTTCCTCAGTCTTGTGCTCGGACCCATCGTCGCTGGAGTCGCCATCGGAGGACGTCTCGCCGTCACTGAAGGTGGCAAGGAAAGCACGCTTGCCGGCGTCGAAAGCCTTCTCCATGTCCTCCCGGCGGTAGCCGCCCTTCTTCTTCTTCCTGGCCTTGTTCTCTGGCTTGCCCTTGCGCCTGGAGTTGCGGTTCTTGCCGGGGAAGGTCTTATCGCGCTTGGGGCAGTTCGCGACGAAGTGATCCGGATCTCCACATCCGTAGCAGCCCTCGCGTGCGCCACCACGCTGGCGATTCAGGCGGTTGTTGTGAAACCGCGAGAACCGGGTGATGACGAGGGCGAGCTCGTCATCGTCCAATGCCTCCACCTGCTCCTCAGTCACTGAAAGCAAAGAGGACAAAGCAAAGAGAGGTGGTGAAGCGTCAGCGGAGAGAGTCGATCCACCCTTGCCTGAGACCAAAGCCATGGAATGTGAAGATGGGTTCTTCAGCTTGGCCTGAGTCAAGTGATCGATCCCAGTGGACTTGAGCTTGCTAAATAGCTCGTCCATGGTGAGGGTGTCATAAGCAGTAGACTCAATGATGGTCGACACCTTCACCTCTCATACCCTCCGATCCAGGGCGTTTAGCAACTTGAGTGCCCTATCATGATCGTCATAGGGTAGGTTAGCCCGATTGGCATGCATCTTGTTCACAATCGTCTGGAAACGAGCGAACATAGCGTCAATCGTCTCTCCCTCCAACTGAACAAAGTTCTCGTACTCGCACTTGTACGTCTCGAAGAGTCTGGTCTTGACCTGAGCGGTCCACTCGTGATAGCTTTGAAGCTTCACCCAGATCTCTCATGCCGTCTCAAGCTCAGAGACACGCTCGAACTCAGGAAGGGAGATGCTGGCCAAAAGAGCGTTACGTGCCTTCGAGTTGGCCTCGTGCTGGTCAATCTGGACCTAACCCACACGAGCAGGAAGAACCACGTACTCAGCGTTCTTGCATATTTCCCAAACGGAAGAACTGATGCTGTTGAGATAAGCACGCATCCGAATCTTCCAGTAGGGATAGTTCGTTCCATCGAACCACGGAGCCTTGGCATTCCCTCGATCCATGTCGCCCTTAGGATCCGAAACCGATTAAGGTGGAAGAGATCCTTAACCTGCTCCGATACCAATTGAAGGACCGAATAAGCTACCAGAGGGGGGGTGAATGGGAGCTTAAAATTTTCTTCTCAAAAACCTTTAGCCACTGTCCCAAGTGTCACCTCAGAGGCAAGCCTAGAGCTCGTATAATGTCCACGACCCTAAATGTAGGGTGGATGCTTCCAAGAAGCATAGCGAGACACTACACAACTCTAGAAACCCAACGCAAAAGCCGGAAACCAAAACCGACAACGAACGAACAAACCGCGAACGAAACAGCGCGAAATCAGCAGCATCGGACGCTGACTTGCGTCCGATGTCCAGCCATCTGACGCGTCCAATGCAAAACGAGTTGATCTGGAACCTTACTGCATACTCATCGGACGCTGTGAACAGTGATGGTCCAGCGTCCGATGCTTTGGCCCTGACACGTCCGATGACCAACGGACGTGTCCTACGCCTAGCGTCTGATGCCAACTCAAACGCAACAGAAATGACACGTGTCACCGGAGCGTTCGATGCCTAGAACTGTAGCGTCCGATGCTCACGTGTTGAGCGTCCGATGCCCCCGAAATCAGCACAGTTCTTCGGTGATTCAACCCGATCTCCTCTGAATCAAAAGCACTAGGGCTAGGATTCGATCTGAGGGGTCACAAGGATGTTAGTGAGCTACTCCTAAGAGATCATGGCTCGAACCTAATTGCAAATTGGTGAATCACAAGATTTCGAGGCAAGGGAGCAAGGACGCGATCCAAAACAAAAATCCCTCGATCTCCTAGACCGTGAGGTTTGAGATGAATTCCCTTGGTGGAAAGAATCGCCTCACGATCTAGAACAACTTGGTTCAAATGGATTTGCAAAAGATGCACCAAGCAAAGAGATCAATCAACGAAAAAACATGGAGAAAAAGCAATCCGCGAAGAACACGACCAAAACGCGAATTACAGCCACAAGATTGCAACCGTGTGGCGAACACACGCTACAAACGTGAGATTACGGTCTCACTTCCTAAACTTCCCAAAACACAGAGACATGATTGAGTCTTCCCTGTGGATCACTCACAGCCAGGTATGATTAGAACCTAAGCGGGGGCTAAGGAGAGAGAGTGCTTAGGAGCAAATGACTGCAAGGATAATGGGAGAGGAGGGGTGCCTCTCTTATTTATAGCCTAATACAATAATCCCCTTTCTACCCCTAGATACAAGAGCAAAGCGGCCAACCCTAGGGGTATCCCGGTCCAACTCTGCTGGTTGACGATCCGACGGCCACGCGCCTTCCTCATCCTTAGCTTCGCCTCGACGCAAGCCTCAGGATGCTGCCACGTGCCGTCCTGTCGACCGCCGCACCTTCCTCGCGGATAGCTGCGCCACCGCGCTAGCCTCTCCACGCCGCCACGCGTCGACCGTCCTTTTTGCGGACCTCCTCCCGGTTTTGAGGCCGAAACCGAGAAACCTGGGCCTTCCCCCGGTTTTGAGGCTGAAACCGGGAAACTTGTCCTCCGGCTGAGTTTTGTGGGCCAAACTCAGAAACCCGCGCGCCCAGGTTTTGAGGCCCAAACCGGGAAACCATCCACGCCGAGTTTTGAGGCCCAAACTCGGAAACCGGTGATGGTAGCTTTTCGAGGCTCAGCTACCGAACCCGTGCCGTAGACGGGATGTGGTTCGCACACCCCGAGTTCCAGCACCGATGCCGGAGCATGTCCAGCCTCCACGCCGGGCACAGTGCATTCGCCATCCTTCTTGGCCTCCCGCCAAGTGTCACGACGCCATCACCTTCCTCCCGACTTGGCCGATGCACCGCACATCCCCATGTACTCTTGCTTGTCAACGCCACGTGCCAGCTACCACAGCTGGTCCTCAGGTCTCCCGGTCCGTCAGTCCAAGCTCCACGTCCGCCCTTCACCGCTCCCGGTCCGTCGGCACGGCACGTCCCCACTTGACCTTCACCTCACCTTCGACCACTGCCCGAGCTCCGCACCTGCACATCAACACAGCCAAGAGACATGTTGCCGGTTGATCGATCACTCATCACTCAGGAAGGGAACCACAAGGGCACATATCAACCTTGTGTTCTCACGTTGTCTTGGCTGCTCGTGTTACTTAGCTTCAGATGGATGAGCACGAAGCCAATAGCCGAGCACGTAACGCCTTGTTCTCCTGCTTGAGTATGTCTGAGTTTGATCGCGTTTCTCACCTTCCCACGGCTCGTGAGATTTAGGACACCCTCATGCGCTTCCATGAGGGCACCACTCAAGTCAAATCCCGTCTTTACGAGTCGCACAAGCGGGAGTATGAGAACTTTTGACATATGTCTGGCGAGAGCATAGAGAGTTTATTCACTCGCATTCAGGTCATTGTCAACAAGATGCGAGCTAACAAGGAGCTGTTGCCTTTCGACGATCATAAGAGGGCTTTGAAGCTTTTGCATACTCTCGATCGGTCGGTGTGGGACTCAAAGGTCCAGGCGATCATCGAATCGTCTAACTATGAGACCCTCACTTGCGACGAGCTCTTTAGTAAGCTCAAGTCTAGTGAGATTGACGCCATGTTGAGGGCTTCTTATGAGAATCCTTCTGGCCCGACTATGGCTTTGGTTTCTGGCTCTTCTGCTAACCCCTCTGGTGGCATTGCACTTTCATCTCTCTTTTCTGTAACGGAGGACTAGCTTGAGTCATTGGGGGATGATGAGTTGGCTTTGCTTGCCAACCGGTTCTCGCGGTTCCACAACAACCGCATGAACCGTCGCTGCGGAGGAGGACGCTCGGGCTGTTTCGAGTGCGGCGACCCCGACCACTTCATCGCCAACTGCCCCAAGAAGAACAAGCATTCGGGGAAGGGCGATCATGGGCACAAGTACGACTCCGGCAAGCGCAAGGAGAAGCACGTCTCCCAAGGCGCAAGAAGAGGGGCAGTTTCGACAAGGAGTACATCAAGAAGAAGTACTTGGAGAAGGCCCAGGCTGAGCAGCGTGCTTTCTTCGCCACGCTCAGCGACGTCGACGGCTCGAATGACGACTCCGCTTGCTCAAGCGACGATGAGTCCGAGAAGATGAAGAAGATCGAGGACAAGCTGAACGGCCTCTGCTTCTTCGCCGACAACGAGGGCTTCTGCACCATGGCCCTCGGCAAGGAGGTCGACACCAAGCTGGAGGATACCCCTCGGGACGACGACGACACCTCCCAGGTATCTATGACCCACGATGAACTATTTGCTGAGAATGAGAAGCTTACTGCCGCCTTGCTTAGTCAGGATAAGTTGCTTAGGCGTGCCGCTAGAGAGTGCAAGGAGTTTAGGCAGAAGTGGGAGGACACGGTGAAGGAGTTGGAGTTTGCAAAATCCACCGTGGTCGTGGCAGAGGAGGTTGAGTGCGAGTCGTGCACCAAGCACATGACTGACCTTCTCACTTTGAGAGGTAAGTATGCTGCTTTGGTTGGAGAGGTGGATGAGCTCCGGGCTAGGCCCCAGTTGTTGGGTGCGTGCAAGGCCTGTCCTGGCTTGCAAACTGAGTTGGCAGAGAAGAATGACAAGATTGAGTCTCTTGAGAAGGCCAGCTCGGGTAGCACTTGTGTCACAAGGTGTGCTTTGTGTGAGGGTTTGGAGATGGAGATTGCCAATGTGAAGCATGGAAAGATGCAAACCGAGGAGGAAAACACATACCTTCGGACCACCTTGTCATGGGTTTCTTGTAGTGAGCCGCAGCTCGGGATGATGATCTCCCAATTCAAGCGAGCTGCTGGGGGTCCTGGTGTAGGTTTTGCTCCGGGTGTCAATCTTTCTGCTTTTGGGAAGATTGCAGAGTCGAGTGGTCTGAACCCATGTGAGAAGCCCAACTCCACCACTACTCCCAAACTTACCAAGCTTCCACCCAAAGAGCCTGTCAAGCCTACCACCAAGGATGGGGTGTTTGAAGAACCTCCACGAGCTCCACCCAAGAACCAGCAGTGGGCACCCAAACCCAATCACCTCAAAAACAAGCTGGACACAATGCCACCTATCCAGGAGGAGCTTATGCCACAGAAGGGCAAAGTGATCCAAACCCACAACCGTGAGTACCAACAACCCCCTTTGCGTGCGGTGAGGTACCATTATGAGTAATGTGGGAGAGATGGACACTTGGGTGAGTTTTGCTATCGGCGCAAGAGAGAGGAGCGCTGTGCCAGGGAGATGAACAATCCGGACATGTACCATCCTTTCCATGATCTACATGTGCTGAATGTTCAGAGGAGAGCTCCGAGGAGAGCTGCTAGGCCTAGAGGTGCAACACCTCAAGGTCCTAGGCGTCAGGGAGGAGGTGCCCGACGGGGTCCTGACTTTGCAGGATACGGACCCCGTGGCGGAGGTTTTGTTGAGCGTTTTCCCCCACCGTGTTTTGACTATCGCGATGGACGCTCTTTCCTTAGCGGACCACATTTTCCTGTGCATGGTGATCGCTACCCCCCATAGACAGGCTAGGAATGGTTTTTACACTGACCGTTCTTTTGAGCAGCCGGCCCAACACTGGTATTCTCCTTAGTTCACTAACCCCAGTGTTGGACCGTATGCTCACCCTATGTCTTTTTATTGATGTAGGAAAAACGGTTGGAGGACATTTGGTTGGTGGATTCCGGTTGCTCGAGACACATGACCGGAAATGCCAAGTGGTTCTCCAGCCTTAGCCCTGTTGCCGGAAAGGAGTTTATCACCTTCGGCGACAATAGTAAAGGTAAGGTGTTGTCTCGCGGGTCGGTGCGGGTTAATGAGCACTTTGTGTTGCGCGATGTTGCTCTTGTTTCTAACCTGCATTTTAAACTTCTCTTTGTTTCGCAACTTTTTTGATGATGACTATGAGATTCGTTTTAAACCGAATCTCAGTCGCATTTTAGATCCTCAGGGCAATCTTGTATGTTTGATTTCGCCCTTTGGGAAAGTCTTTCGCGCGAATTTCTCGGAGTCGTTTGGTATTTCCCGCTGTCTTTTGGCTAGTCCTTCTTCCTCTGATCTTTGGAAGTGTTGACGCTGGTTATCTATCAAAATTAGAGGATAAATAAATATGAATAGGTCATGAATTCAGTCACCAACAAAGGTTTAGGGTTTCAACTGACAATATTCCATGAGTTTTGGTGAGTTATGATTTTGCAGGGACTAAACCAGGAAATCGGCACCGATAGCTTCCCATAGAAGGAAACCGACGCGAGATAACGCAACCGGCACGTCAGGGATCTTCCAGAAGGTTCTAGAGGACACCAAAGGACACCACGAGGCGAGGCACCGTGAGAGGCCGCCATGTGGGACCGGTCGGTCCCACCATGAGACCGACCGGTCTCCCCCCGGGCCCGCTGCCTTCCGTCTTCTGCAAGCTACCTCCACCGCCTCCTAGGATGCATCTCGACCGTACCTCGAAGTCGGTTTGATCCAAGGGCTCACGTTCCACGCTCTGGGCTATAAAACCAGACCCAGACCCCCTCTCCAGGCATATCCCTCTTCATTATTCATCTCCACATCAGAAACTAGGGTTCCAATGTAGAAGTAGAGGTCCCTCTAGATGAATCTCTTCTAGTTCATCTAGAATTAGATCTAGTTCATCTAGTTGTAATCAGGAGCCAGCTTTCAAGTAGAAGACTAGATACCCCTCTAGTAGGATTAGAACCTAGTCTTATTCAAGAACTAGAAGAGAGAGAGAGAGAGGAAGAGATCAAGAGGAAGCTCTGGCCTGTCGGATCAACTTCTTCATCTTGTACCTGTGGATTCAAGTTCATCATCGACTTGCTTCAACGATTGTTTCGGTAATCGACATCTATATTTAAGTTTGAGCTATTGTTCTTATTATTCTTAAGGTTTGTGACGCTTTTGAGTGCTTTAATTCTAGATGCGCTAGAGTTAGAGTAGTTGGATAGTGTAAGTGTGGTGCTTAGACTTGATAGCTCATCATAAATGCCTCCTATAACGCCGGTAACAGTGGTAGTTCGCAAGGGTGACTCTTATAGCCTTGTTGATTCTTCTATAGTCCACTACCCGTGTGTAGGCTCGGTAGGATTATACATTTGCATAAAAGAATCATACTCTGTTGTGACCTTTTATGGCAATTTCCCCATTAAGAATAATAAACATATCACTCTTAAGTTGGATTTAGATAACCTTAGTGATCCCCTCTATACTTTTAGCTTCTCCGTCCTTGTTAGCCACTCAGGGGTTATACACTTGAGACTCACTGCTATCCGTTCCTTTGGGTTCGATATTAAACTGGGTTACATCCGGTGAAGTGCTACATCGGTAGATCTTATCTGTGCGCTTGCGGATAAAGTAGAGTGTGCGTTAATTTATACCAACAAGCATTTCTGGCGCCGTTGCCGGGGATAGAGTTTATCTCTACTCTTGGTAGCGACGTTAGTAAGTGTCAACAATAAGCTTCGACTTGCTTGCAAGACTTAGCTCACTTGGCCTAATCCGAGGATTGCCCAAGCTGTCGATGGAGAAGGATCTATTTTGTCATTCTTGTAGACATGGAAAGATGGTTGCCACTCCCCACCATCCAGTGACTAAGGTCATGACTTCGCACCCTGGAGAGCTTTTACACATGGACCTTGTTGGTCCGGCTCGGGTAAGCTCAGTTGGGGGGAAGTGGTATGTTTTGGTTGTTGTCGATGATTTTTTGAGATATTCGTGGGTCTTCTTTTTGACTGAGAAGACTGAGACTTTCTCATTTGGTCGCAATCTGATTTTGCGTCTTTAGAACGAGTTCCCTATGAACTCGATGCGAGCTATTAGAAGTGATAATGGTTCCTTGGGCTTGGAGCATCAGTTTTCTTCCCCCTACACACCGCCCCAAAATGGTATTGTAGAGAGGAAGAATCGGACCCTTGTTGAGATGGCCAGGACGATGCTCGATGAGCATAGGACTCCTAGGCGATACTGGGCCGAAGCTATGAACACTGCATGCTACATTTCAAATCGCATTTTTCTGAGAGATTTTTTGAAAAAGACCTCTTATGAGTTGCATTTTGGTAGACAGCCCAAGGTGAGTTATTTTAGAGTCTTCGGTTGCCATTGTTTTATATTGAAGAAAGGCAACCTAGATAAATTTGAGTCTCGTTCTTCTGACGGTGTATTTTTGGGTTATGGCACTCACACTCGCGCATATCATGTACTTAACCTTGATACTAACCGAGTCATGGAGACATCAGATGTCACCTTCGACGAGACCAATGTTTGTCCTTCTTCTCGGTTTGAGCGTGCAGGTGATCATGAGGTTGGTGAGCCTCTTTTCGATGATGAGGATGAGGATGCTGAAGGCATGGGTGACCCAACATCACCTCCACCTGCTATGCCGCAAAGAGCGGCTTCTACGACGACTCACGGCCCTGACACCTCTTCTTCCTGGGGGCCGTGGGATCCGCCACCCCGAGCGGTACTTTTCGTACCCGGGGAGGCACCAGCTGCTGTTGAGGGGGAGATCACGTCTGCTCGGGAGGCGCCACGACACATCCAGCGCTAGCACCCGCCTCAGCAGATGATCGGCAGCATCGATGGACGTGTCACTCGGTCCAGGTCACAGCAAATCTCTCACTTTGCTCATTCTGCATTTGTTGCTGATTTTGAACCCCGAGATGTTGGACACACTTTGATGGATCCCGATTGGGTCAATGCCATGCATGAGGAGTTAGAAAATTTTGAGAGAAATCGAGTTTGGGTTCTAGTTCCACCTCCTCCAGACTGTAATCCTATTGGGACAAAATGGGTCTTTAAAAACAAACAAGGAGAGGATGGCCACATTGTGAGAAACAAAGCGAGACTTGTGGCCAAGGGTTATAGTCAGAAGGAGGGGATAGACTATGAGGAGACTTTTGCTCCTGTAGCTCGTTTGGAGGCTATTAGGATACTCTTAGCTTTTGTTGCATCCAAAGGTTTCAAACTTTTTCAAATGGATGTCAAGAGTGCCTTCTTAAACGGCTACATAGAAGAGGAAGTGTATGTTGAGCAACACCCCGGTGTGACACTCTAGTGTCAAGCACTGCATTAGGAGCCTCATTAGCTACTAAAATGCATAAGCAATGCATGGCATCATTTCATGTGCATAAGAGTGCTTTGTCTTTTGTTTATTTATTTGGATTTTGGATTTCTATTTGACTTGATGATTTAAATAGATTTCTGCTTTGGCAAGGAGTTTTATAAAATGGAGAGCACTGAGTAGAGTGCTTTTCATGTTGGAGTGTTGACCTAGTTCAAAATAGTTTGATAAATAAAAATGAGTCAAACAAAATGGTTTATACTTCAAAAATTGGCTTTATTTTTGTAGAGGCTGTAAAAATGATTTTCAGAAAAAGTGTCCTATATGAAAGTTGTAGAGAAAATTATTTTGAGCAACTTTTATTTTTGGGTCAAAACCTAGTTTGGAGTTTTTGAAACTGTTTTTGAGTGGTCAAAGGTTGAAAAGTATTTGGAAAAAGAAAAAGGAAAAGAATTTTCTGCCGCGCCCCACTTTTGGCCCATCCGGCCTTTCGGCCCAAACCGCCGCACCGGCCCAGCTCGCGCCCGCCCCCGCGCGCGCCGCGCCGCACGCCGGCCAAGTCGCCGCGTGGCGGCTTGCCTCTGCCGCGCATCGGCTCCGCGCTATCACCGCGAGATCGTTGCTCGCTCGATCACGCCACAATCCCCGCTCGCCAGTCGCCGCTCGCCTCGCCTGCCGAGCCCTGCTGCCGCGCGCGTCACCCGCTGGCCGTGGCCCCCGCCACGACCACCGATCGTCCGCCGGCCGAGCCAAAGCCCCGCGCACCGCACTCCCCCTCTCTTCGCTCGCCATTCTGCTCGCTCTCTCCTGCTCTCGCTCTCCCTTGCCTGCACTGACCAAGCAAACCGAGCACTCGAGCCCGCCGTGCTCGCCACCGTTCACCACCGCGAGAGCACCCCGTCGTTCCGACCCTCACTGTCCATCTCCGATCGATTCGTATCGCGCACCACTCCGCCTACACCCCGGACACCCGGTGCTCACGCTTGCACCAGCTCTCGAGCCTCGCTGATGCCGGAGTCCGGAGTGCGCCGCCGCGGACGCCATCGCCACCACAGAGCCCCCGTCGTCGTTCCGCACCAACCCAAGCTTCGCCACCCCTCTTCCTTGCCGTCAAGCTTCGTCAGGCCAAGGCAAGGTGAGAACACTGATCGGCCTCAACGCTACCGCCTCCTACCTTTCCCTATCTTCCCCGGCCGAGCGCCATGGGCGCCGCCGCGGCCATGCCCGAGGTCGTCCTCCTCTGGAGCCATCCGAGCCAAACCAACCCCCTTGGTAGCCTCCCTAGGGTTCGCCTGAGCCGTTGCCTCCCCCAATTCCTCCGGCGACCGCCGGAAACGGCGTAGCCGCGAGTTGCCACCGCCACCGTGCGCCGCCGCTCGCCGCCGGCATGCTACGGCCATGCGCTGGCCAAACCAACACCACCACGGGATGCGCCTCGTCGAGACGAGCTCATCTAGCCTAACCACACCGCCGGGGACCTCACCACCGACGAGCTTTCGCCGGTCAACCGCCTCCCCTGTTTCTCTCTCTCTGACGGGTGGGTCCCGTTGACCCGTGGACCCCGCGCGTCAGTCTCTCGCTGGTCTATGGACCGGGTTCACACAGTGGCCGGGATGAGTTCAAATGTTTTTTTTTACTTTTATTTTCCAGAGATGCTTGTTATTTTTGTGTAGCACGTTTTACAAATCCGAATGGAGTACTTTCAGTTTTGTTAGCTTGTTTGTAAGTACATCTATCATGGAAAAATATGAAAGTATTTTTTAGAGCAGTTTATTTTACTGTTTCTATTTAATTCAGTTTATGTGCTTTTGTTAAGATAAATGGTTATATATGTTTTCTGGTTGAGATAATTCATGGAAAATTTTGTATAAGTTTATTATCATGTTTTGCACCTGTGAAAATTATATGATGCACTGTTTATGTAGAAAAAGTTTCTGTTATGGTTAAAAGCCCTTTTTGGCTGATTTCTTAGAATAAATACTAGGGTATATTATATGTCGAAATAAAATCTGGGAAAATTTGTATAGTCTCTGTTTATGATGTCCAAGCTAAGAAAAATGTAGGCATGATCTGTTATGTAAAGAAATCTGAACTTGCTTTACAAATGTGCTTTTCTGTGAGTTTCTTTGGAAATTCATGTAAGAAATAATATAATGTTTCTGTTCATAGAACTTTCTTGATAAGTATGAAATGTGAAGTATAATCTGGGAAAAATATGAAATTGAGTTTAGCACCCTTTTCCAGTAGGGTTGCAGTTCAAATGGTTTAAATTGGAATAGATTTGTTTATTTTGTGTAGGCTTGTATGGGTGTGCTCTGTCAGCAAGATTTCTACAGTAGAATGTTTGTAGGTAGAAGAAGCCAGGAAAATTATGAAATTTGTTGTTTGACACTTTTTGGATGAGGAGCTAGTTCAAAGCACCTTTTGAGCAGTTTATTTGTTATTTTCATATCTGCAGTTCTGTATTTTATTTTTGGCTGAAATTTGTTCAGTGAAGTACAGCAGGTGTTGTTTGCCTTCTGGAATTTTTGTGGATTTTTCTGAGTCCAGAAAGGTGCACTTGCAGTTCAAACCTAAGTTTCTTTTGAATTATTAAATAAGAAATAGGTGAATAAATGGATTTTGTTTTATGAATTAATTATGAATTTACCTCAATGTCAAAAGTGGTTCAACAAGTTGGTTTTGTTGGTTTGCAAGAATTGTTGCTCCTCATGCCATCACATCTTGCACCCGTATTTAATTATTTATTATTCGTCGCATGCAATATGATCGACACTTCCGGAGCCCGATCAGGAGCCAGAAGCAAACGCCGAGCAGCAGATCCCAGAGCTTCAGTAGGCCGAGGAAGCCGACCCCGCAAGCGACACTAACTTGGTCTAGGTGAGGGATTTTTATACCAAGTATGTGCGAGCTCTACACAGACACATACGAGGGTATCAACGATTTCAAGGGTGATTTCTAATGGTGCATGGTGTTTGTGTTGGCTTCTATGTATTTTTGCGCATATTAGCCAATACTTCGTTATCTTATCATTGGGATTGTTGAGCTGTAATGAATCTTCTGCAGGTACACTAACTATGCGATCGAGTAGAACGTGTAGATAACGCATGAGAGATCGTTCTTGCCACCGACTAGAACGTTAGGACTTACGAGTCATTGTTAGGGAGTGAGAACGTAAGTACGATCATGCATCATGTTATATTCATGCATTTACATTTCCTCCCCTTAATTAAAAGTTGTCTATTTTTCTATAAAATTTGCCAACTTAATATCCGTCTTACGAGAGTTCGAAACCCTTTGTTTCTACAGATGGCCCGGACTAAGTTGACTGCTCGCAAGGCCACCGAAGGCAGAGGAGTTCCGCGTCACCGCTTGGCCACCAAGCTGACCCGGAAGACGTTCTTGTCCTACTTCGGGTTACCCACGATCCTTTGGAGGATTCTGCAGGCCGTGGGCTACGAGGAAGGACAGGAGCCCAGGTACTCATGGCAGAAGGAAATCTACGGGCAAGATTTCCTGGTTATGGTGCAGATCAAGGTCAAAGCCTTGCCTGCCAAGCCTCACTGGACAGGGTGGACAGAGATCACGAGAGGCACATGTGCCAAGGATGGAGACAACAGAGCAGCGTATCTTGTGTTGAAGGACATCATCGCCCGCTTCCCCGCCGACCTAGCCAGTGCGATGGCAGGGGTGTTCCCACGTGGATCACCTTTTCCCTTGCGCTGGAGATAGACGTTGGAGACACTCCTGACAGGGAGCCCTGAGGAGAGATTCTACTGTGAGATGCCTGCGATGAGCGCCACCGGACCTCTGTTAGGTGTATGTGAGAGTTTGGAGCGCACTCTCGAGAGCGTGTCCTTCACTCTCACCGCCACCTACCAGAACAAGGACAGACTCCAGGAGGACTTCGACGCTGAGGTTGCTCGTCTGCAGGAGAGGATGCAGCAGCTCAGTCTAGAGCGTGACGACGCCCGCACCACAGCCGCAGCATAGTCTACTGCCAGGACCGCTGCAGAGCAGATGTACCTGACTACTGCCTTTCAAAGAGATGAGGCCCGCACTGCGCTCGACCAGCTCAGAGAGGGAGCCCACCTCTTGATACAGCAGATCCACGGACAGCAGGCCTACATCGACCAACTCCACGAGGCCGTCCACCAGATGCATCAGGCAGCACAGGAGGCCGCCACCCCAGCAGCTGCTGAGGTTCCCGCAGCAGAGGCCCAGGATCCCCAGGACGGAGAAGTCCTTGGTCCCGATGTTCCAGCCGAGGAGGCACATGTTGACGAGCCTATGATCGACGCCGCCGCCGAGGACGCCGCATCCGCCGCTGGAGACCCCTGAGCGTTAGCTTGTTAGGGATCGTTTTCTTTTGTATAGCTTGAGCTTGCTCGCTAAGTGATGTAATGCCCGAAACATGTGTTGGTTTTATGTTTAAGATGTTTGATGGCATGTAAGCTTTTGAACAAAGTCCGGACTTCGATCCGATACCTTTTATGGAAATCCGTCGTTTGCATGTCTAATTTTGAGCAATTATTCTGTGATGTTGTATGGAAATGAGTAATTATACTTGGTCGTGTGCTAAATTTTCGAATTATGTACAGCACAGTATTTATTCATGATCAACGTGACATCACCTAATGATTGCTTATTAATGGGATATGTGTTGGAAATATGCCCTAGAGGTAATCATAGGGATGATGATATTTCTATTGTATCCGTGATTTATTATATGTTCATTGAATATCCATTAAAGACAACTTGTATTGATTGGCAATTATGTGAATTATTTGTGAAACTATTTTACTTGTATGGTTATTCGATAGTTGTCCCTGATCGGAGTTCATGTGAGGACACACATGAATATTAGATCAGCACATGTATTAGTTGATGACTATGTTTCACAAGTCATAGACATGGAGATGTCAAACTAATAATGTGGGCACATGTATGACATGGGGCTGGATTGACCCAACGTGAGATGTTTTTATTATCTCTTTACACATCATGTACGTTATGTCCTTAGACCTGAGATTATGGTATGTACTCAAGATATGAATCGACTTACTTAGGGACTATCAAACGCTACTTCGTAACAGAGTAGTTATAAAGATAGTCTTCGGGATTGTCAGGAAGTATGCTGTGAGACATAGACGATCAAGATGGGATTCGCCCCTCTCCATGCGTGAGAGATATCACTGGACCACTCATATGATTGGATCATAAAATGCATGGCCGTGCTTAGGTTAAGTGTTAACCTATGAGTTGGACCAAATATTGTGTGGCAAGGGAATTACGTGTATGTGATCGTGGTGGTTCGTCTGATATGATCTTTGCACGTACATAGGAGTTGACATGTCTTGCTAGAGGCCGCTGTCAACTATTGGGCGAGTAGGAGTACTCGGGCCATGTTTATGTGTGCGTGAACCCATAGGGTCGCACGCTTAAGGGGTTGGAAGCCTGATTCGAGTTGGACTCGAATCAGACTGGGATTAGGGTTTGCTAATGGGTCTCCAGGTCGGCGGCCTCATTAGGGACGCCTATAAATAGAGGGGTGGAGCGACTAGGGTTGGTACCACGTCAATTGTTGACAGCCGTCGCCCACCCCACGCCCGCGCCTATTACTCCTCGCAGACCTAGCAGTCTGGAGGCGTGACGCTTCCTCCCTGTACGTGTGGGATACCTCGGAGGTGCTGCATCTGGAGCACAAGGACGAACTACACGTGGAGACGTGAAGGACGGACGTGAACTCCTACACGGCATCGCTGCGACGCGCACGTCTACACCGAGACGTCTTCCGCTGCATCTGCGCGTCTAGTGGTAATCCCGTGATCTATAACTAGAAGTAGTTCCTGGTTCATGGGGTCAAAAAATTTTGTTTTCTAGCTAGCGTAGCATCCTCGTAACCCTTCAGTGGTATCGGAGCCGTTACTGCCTCGTTATAGATTCGGTTGTGTGCATATAGAGATATGCGCGGTTGTAGATTAGTTTCTGATCTTGATTCGTGATCTTGTCGTATTGGTCATGTAACGATCTACTCCTACCAGTCGGAATTCCACCATCGGAGTTAAGTGATATGTGTAAATCCAATCATGGCAAGATGGAGATCAATAAAATTGATCGAATCGAATCTAGGTCAAGAGCCGGGTGCATGAGATGTGCGGCGGCATGAGGAAATCTGCAAAAGGAGCGCTGTTCGGTAAAATGGCCATAACTTTTGCATACGACCTCGGATCGAGACGATCTTTAAACGAAAATCGATCTACAGAAAATTTTACATCTGATTTTCACCGGCAAGAGCCGGTTTCGTCGAATTTAGATTTGCGAAAAAAGGTCGGGAAAATTATGTTTTCTGCGATTCAAAATTAGACGTCGGGAACGTTTAACTCTGTTTTGCAGGAATTGATGACTGGTATAGCCCTTATGTGTATGTGATGCATGTATGTAATTGATTCATGGCTTGCACGTCATGTAACATGACAATATGGCAGCAGCCACATAGATATTGTCATCAATTTGATGTAATGGTCTGCGTGCCAAATTGTGATGATCCTACTCGCGACTATGTAATTGTTTAATTACGCTAGTTGTAGCTAGTCTTGGTGGATTCATCACTGGAGGATGGCGTACATGCACCATGTAGATGGAGATCATCTTGGTGAACAGATTGGCGGAGATGGAGATCTCCAAATGCACAATGGGCTATACCAAGTCATATCTGTGTTGATGCTATTCTCTTATTATGTTCTACTTTCACATGCAATTCATGTTTATTGTCTACATGCGGTAGTGAAAGTGTAGAACATGATGAGGACATCGCCAAGTTGGACTCACCGACACCATGGTCTTCCCCAAGTTGCAATCCGACTCCAACTCAGTTTTCATGTCACCCTCGGAATTCAGGAGCAGTCCCGAGTAAAATCAACGCCCCGGATGCATACGGACTCCGTTTTTGACGAACCAGATATGCTTGGAAAGATAATTTGATAAGCTAACCAATGGCTTTGGAATCACGTCAAAATACATCTGGAGTCAACAGAAATCGTCGAAACAAGTCAGCGTCCAGAATCTGCCAGGGTGCTGCGTCACCGTATTTTGGTCCGTTGGGCCGTGTATCGTCTTAGAGCCCATTAGGGGGTGCGTCCAGCAGGGGCGACGACCTAAACCCTATATTTAGCCGCCGCCGCCGTCGTTAGGTCTTGGGTTTTGTTTTGAGTTTAGTTTTCCACCGAGAAACTGAATCGTTCATTGTAACTGTGGTGACAAATCCTTTTACAGTGATCCAGGGCCCCCGTTCTTGATCTCCTCCACTGTGTCGATTAGTCCTTTGGAACCGAGTTCTTGAACCCCTCTAATATATTCGTGATATTCATATCTGCAATTTCAGATTGCGTGTTTTTACCCTCTTGCTTGTGTTCTTCGATTCGCTTGCAGGATTAGCCTTCTTGGCGAGGTCAATCAAGTTGTGCTTGTGTAAGGAAAATGGACCTCGGCCCTTTTAACTTTGAATTTTGGTGTTTGATGAACAACATAACCAAATTGGACTAATGTGTTTGCGAGTGTTTGTTTTGTAGTCCAATAGGGTGCAAATGTGACTTGGACTAAGGCGACATGGTAATCCGATGATCAACACCTCAAGCAAGACATTTGAAGCTCAATAGAAGACTCTCAAGATCAAGCAAAGTCCAAGGCACAAGAACGGAACCAAGATGGCGCAAGAAACCGCGAAGAAACGAAGAAAAAGGAGTGACCGGACGCTGCTCTGCAGTGACCGGACGCTGGCCTGGATGCGTCCGGTCAGTTCACCCAGTCAACAGCGCCACGTCAAAAGCGACCGGACGCTACGCCAGTTGGACCGGACGCGACGATGCGACTGTTCATCAGCGTGGCCGCATGACCGGACGTTACGGCGTCGATCGGACGCTGGAGATCAGCTGAGTCCGATCGGAAACAGAGAGGTTCCAGAGGCACGAAAATGCGATCGGACGCGTCCGATCGTCTGTGACCGGACTCATGTCAGAGTCCGATCAGTGCCTGTGCAGGCCGGCAACTAGCCGTTGGGGTGACCGGACGCGTCCGGTCAGGACGTGACGAGCGTCCGGTCGATGGCAGAAAAGCCCATCTCTTTGCCCAACGGCTCTATTTGCTTGGGGCTCTATATATACCCCCATGGCCGGCCAAAACAATATGGTTGGAGCTCAAGGAAGTATACCAAGTGCATAGACACATATGTAGTTGCTCTAGCCACCAAAGTGCTTAGTGAATATACTAGGTGATTAGTGTAGGTGCTTTGCGAAGTGCTTAGGCTAGTTAGACCACCGCTTTGCGCTTGCTCTAGGTGTTAGGCCTAGTGTTTAGTGAGGTTGAAAACCTCTTATCTACCGGTGCTTGCGCGCACCGTGATTGTACATCGGTGGGGCTTGTAAGTCTTGCGAGATCACACCAACCGCGTTTGTGGTGTGGCCGCCTCCGTGTACCGAAGGGAACAAGACCCACGGCGCTTCGGTCGGAAGCTTGATAGTGAAGACGGTGGGGAGCATCCGGGAGAGGCTTTGCCACGAGTGGCTTAACCGGAGACCCACTTGCGCGTGGGGAAGAACCGGAGCTATCCACGGAGTTACCCGACCGGGAGCTTGGCCCTTGCGAGGGATTCCTTGCGAGGGGCTCCAACGAGGACTAGGGGGAAGCTTGCGCGCTTCTCGATACCTCGGTAAAAATACCGGAGTCGTCGACGGGAGTTTGCATCTCTATCACTCTCTTTAAGCTTCCGCATTTACATTGCTACCTAGTTCATGTGCTTTACCTTTCCTAGTTTATATGCTAGTTGATAGGTTTGGGAACTAGGTTGCATAACTCCTTTTTGTGGTAGAGATAGTAAACACACATAGCAAAACCTTAGTTGCTCATTTGGTAGTTTACTTTCTTGCATAGGTTTTGACTAGGTGGAAATTAGAGGCCATAGTTTAGAGTAGAAGTTTTAAGTTGCCTAATTCACCCCCCCTCTTAGGCGTCATGGTCCTTTCAATTGGTATCAGAGCAGGTTGGCTCTCTTGTGGACTCTTGGCTTAATCGCCTTCGAGCCGACGCCCCTAAGAGAGGTTGGGATGGATACCTCTAGGCCTCCACACTTTGACGGCACTAACTTCCCCTACTATAGTGCTAGGATGGCTTGCTTTTTAGAAGCCGTTGATCTAGGTGTTTGGAGAGTCACCCGCGACGGGGTGAAACCCATTAAGAATCCCGAAAAACCTACCGCAGGTGATGAAAAAGAAATTCATCTTAATGCTAGAGCTAAAAATTGCTTGTTTGAATCTATTAGCATGGATGTCTTTAACCAAGTTGTCACTTTGCAAACATCTCATGAAATTTGGTTAAAGCTACATGAGCTCCATGATGGTACAAGTAATGTACGTGAGCAAAAACATCATCTAGCAAAATCATGTTATGATTCCTTTAAAATGAATGATAATGAGCTTGTTCGTGATATGTATTCCCGTTTGAATCTAATTATCAATGAGCTCAACTCTATAGGAATCACAAAGCTAGGTGATGCGGATATTGTGAGGAAGATCATCTCCGTGCTTCCCAAGAGCAAGTACGCAACCATCATCACCATCCTCCACAACATGGAGGACTTGAGCACCATGACCCCGGCCATTGTCATTGGCAAATTGGTGGCATTTGAGATGTCACGTAAGATGGGTCAAGAAGAAGCTACTTCATCAAGCAAAGACACCGCTCTCTCATGTGAGCACAAAAAGATGAAGAGCAAGAAGCAAGTTGAAACAAGCTCAAGCTCCTCAAGTGAAGAAGAGGATGATGAAGATGAAGAATCAAGTGATGATCAAGCCTCCACCTCATCCGACTCCTCCCTAGATGAAGAAGAAACAATCAAGCTCATGAAGGGAGTGAAGAGGATGATCCGCAAGCTCAATGTCAAGGGTGTGCCCATCACAATAGAAGATTGCCTCTTCACCAATCAAAGAAGAGAGCAAAGAAAAAAGGGATGTTATAGATGTGGCAAGAAAGGGCACTTTGTGGAAGATTGTCCAAAACAAAAGCCCTCACCCAATGACAAGAAAAAGAAGGGATGCAAGGCCAAAGCTCTCACCACCATCAAGACATGGGATGATTCATCAAGTGATGATGAAGCCCATCACAAGAGGCATGGCCGCAAGCACTCATCATCAAGCTCCTCACATATGTGCCTTATGGCACGAGGTAATTCTAGTCCTATCTCTAGTGATAGTGATAGTGGTAGTGATGATGAGTTTCCTTCTTATAATGAACTTGTGCAAGATAATCTCAACTATGCTAAAGCTTGTACTAGTCAACAAAAGAAAATTAATGCTTTGAAAGAAAAATTAGATAGCTCTCAACAAGCCTACAATGCTATGCTTGAACAATATGAAATCTTTTCAAATTTGAATGTTGAGCTATCTGACAAAATTGAGAAACTTGAGGCTAGTACAAGCACATGTGATTGCACAAGTAATGATGAGCAACTTGCCAAGAAAAATGAAAAACTAAAAGCAAAGTTAGCTAGCACACAAAATGCTTACAAAAGTTTGCTTGCTAAAATGGAAATCATGTGCAAACAATGTGATGAGCTAACTAACAAAGTTGCTAATCTTGAAACCAATGGAGCAAACCCCATAGAGGCACCTAAAATTGAAAAATCAATTTTTGACATGCCTAAAAAGGATGCCTCTACTTCTTGCATTGATTTACTTGATTTAGACTCACCCATGTGCAAACAAGCTTGTGTTGAGAATGTAATTGTAGAAACATGTACACAAGAAGTTGCAATGGAGAATGAGCTACTAAGGCAAGAAGTGGCTCGCCTCACCAAAGACTTGACACAAGCAAAAGGCAAGGTGAAGCAAACCCGAACTCATCAAGATAACACCAACAAGGGAGTGAAGAAGCTTGATGAGGAGCAAACCGTGGTTTGTTACCTTTGCCACAAGGAAGGACACAAGTCCTATGAGTGCAAGGTGAAGCATGGGGGAGAAAAGAAGAAAGAGAAAAACAAAAAGCAAACAAGCAAGCTCTCCAACACCTACACCAACAAGGTGAACAAGAAGGCCTCCACACCTTATCTTTTGAAGAAGAAAAAGAATGACAAGGTGGTGGCCATCAAGGTAAACAAGCAAGCCAACAATGGGGCCAAACGCATTTGGGTGCCTAAGGATATTATCTCAACCATGAAGAGCACCAAAAAGGTTTGGGTCCCGAAAGGGAAGTGAGTAGCAAGTTTGGCTACGGGGAATTTGGAGACTTGGCAAAGTTTTGGGTGCATATCATGGGGTGCATCACATTGGATCATGTCATTGCCAAGTATGTTAGTGGGCACTATGGACCCAAGTTCCCCCTCCCATGTTAGGTAACTAGATTTAAAGTTTTGCAATTATTTTCTATGGTATAATGTCTTGCAATTACTTTTAGCATCTAGTTCCTTCATTGCCTATGTTTGCATTAGTATGTTCATATCTTTTGTCATGCACACATTAGGCTTATCATATGGTAGGATTGCTCGGTATCTTTCTCATCTTTGGAGCAAACCTACATGGTTTAATTTGTTTAGAAGCATGGCACATAGCTTCTCTTACTTGTTTTATATTATATGTGCCAAAGTCCAAATAGTAGATAAACTACCCCAACTACCATCTTCAATTGGTGTCACATTTCTAGTGATGTCAACTCGTAAAATGGTAGTTTGACCTTACAAGTCAATGTGCATGTCTCCTACAAGTATTTCAAACTTGTATGCACACTTCTAGGGGGAGTTTACTCTACAATTTGGAAGCTTTGAGACTAACACTACCTTCAAGTTTATCATGTGTGTAGTAGTTTCATTGCAAGGAAAATGGAGTCCCTGGAGATAAGCATCGTGTGTGGCGATAATCCAATTGGCATCTACATGTGGTATTCCTAACCGATATCATCATGTTGATTTCAATTTGATTCTTTTATGCTTTCTTCATGCATTATATAAGATTAAACTCCTTTGTGCATTAATTTGCCAGTTATGCATATGCTTTGCCATACATCACATGTATGCATACACTTAGGGGGAGCTTAGTTTATATAATGTGAAGAGCCAAGTTTTGTGATCAATTCCACTCCACACAAAAAGGATCACAAAGTTTGACCCTCCCTTGTGCTACTAATGTCTTCCTTTTCGGTGATTGATTCCAAAGGGGGAGAAATTGAGGGACCAAAGCAAACCAAAACAAATAAAATAACCAAAACCAAAATTTAAAATTTTTATGGTTATATCTTTGGAATGGTCCGAGAAAGGGAGGAAGTGGTTTATGGAGTTAGTGGGAGACTTGAATCCATAATACCACAAAGGGACTCAATGGCAAGGGCAAGATAAGTTATATTAGTGTTGTTTCAGTTTGCTATCTTTTGACATCATATGATCTTGCCTTTGCATTGCATCCTAGCAAGTAGATTGCATTTTAAATTTTGTATCTATTATTTGCTTGCTTTGGTTGTGTTGTCATCAATCACCAAAAAGGGGGAGATTGTAAGGAAAATGGACCTCGGCCCTTTTAACTTTGAATTTTGGTGTTTGATGAACAACATAACCAAATTGGACTAATGTGTTTGCGAGTGTTTGTTTTGTAGTCCAATAGGGTGCAAATGTGACTTGGACTAAGGCGACATGGTAATCCGATGATCAACACCTCAAGCAAGACATTTGAAGCTCAATAGAAGACTCTCAAGATCAAGCAAAGTCCAAGGCACAAGAACGGAACCAAGACGGCGCAAGAAACCGCGAAGAAACGAAGAAAAAGGAGTGACCGGACGCTGCTCTGCAGTGACCGGACGCTGGCCTGGATGCGTCCGGTCAGTTCACCCAGTCAACAGCGCCACGTCAAAAGCGACCGGACGCTACGCCAGTTGGACCGGACGCGACGATGCGACTGTTCATCAGCGTGGCAGCATGACCGGACGCTACGGCGTCGATCGGACGCTGGAGATCAGCTGAGTCCGATCGGAAACAGAGAGGTTCCAGAGGCACGAAAACACGATCGGACGCGTCCGATCGTCTGTGACCGGACTCATGTCAGAGTCCGATCAGTGCCTGTGCAGGCCGGCAACTAGCCGTTGGTGTGACCGGACGCGTCCGGTCAGGACGTGACGAGCGTCCGGTCGATGGCAGAAAAGCCCATCTCTTTGCCCAACGGCTCTATTTGCTTGGGGCTCTATATATACCCCCATGGCCGGCCAAAACAATATGG
The DNA here is from genome assembly GCA_009763385.1 of Coix lacryma-jobi var. lacryma-jobi. Classification (NCBI taxonomy): domain Eukaryota; kingdom Viridiplantae; phylum Streptophyta; class Magnoliopsida; order Poales; family Poaceae; genus Coix; species Coix lacryma-jobi. The sequence goes on from VDCT01000559.1 coordinate 61,837, forward strand.
TTGGAGCTCAAGGAAGTATACCAAGTGCATAGACACATATTTAGTTGCTCTAGCCACCAAAGTGCTTAGTGAATATACTAGGTGATTAGTGTAGGTGCTTTGCGAAGTGCTTAGGCTAGTTAGACCACCGCTTTGTGCTTGCTCTAGGTGTTAGGCCTAGTGTTTAGTGAGGTTGAAAACCTCTTATCTACCGGTGTTTGCGCGCACCGTGATTGTACATCGGTGGGGCTTGTAAGTCTTGCGAGATCACACCAACCGCGTTTGTGGTGTGGCCGCCTCCGTGTACCGAAGGGAACAAGACCCACGGCGCTTCAGCCGGAAGCTTGATAGTGAACACGGCGGGGAGCATCCAGGAGAGGCTTTGCCACGAGTGGCTTAACCGGAGACCCACTTGCGCGTGGGGAAGAACCGGAGCTATCCACGGAGTTACCCGACCGGGAGCTTGGCCCTTGCGAGGGATTCCTTGCGAGGGGCTCCAACGAGGACTAGGGGGAAGCTTGCGCGCTTCTCGATACCTCGGTAAAAATACCAGAGTCGTCGACGGGAGTTTGCATCTCTATCACTCTCTTTAAGCTTCCGCATTTACATTGCTACCTAGTTCATGTGCTTTACCTTTCCTAGTTTATATGCTAGTTGATAGGTTTGGGAACTAGGTTGCATAACTCCTTTTTGTGGTAGAGATAGTAAACACACATAGCAAAACCTTAGTTGCTCATTTGGTAGTTTACTTTCTTGCATAGGTTTTGACTAGGTGGAAATTAGAGGCCATAGTTTAGAGTAGAAGTTTTAAGTTGCCTAATTCACCCCCCCCCTCTTAGGCGTCACGGTCCTTTCAGCTTGGATGATAACCAATGGAGCAGTGGTGTAACGGTTGCAGGGTTCGAATCGTGTTTGATTTGAAGCCGGATCGCCAACGTCGAGTTCTCCACCAATCGAACCTATCGCTACCTCACGGAAGATCGGGCCGTCCCTCATCAATTGGTATCGGATTTTTCAGGTTTCCCGCGAGGTATAATCTCGTTTGCCCTTAGATTCATATTTGTTTATTACCTACAGTCCACAAAAAGCCAAAAAATATTTCAATTTCCGCTGTCCTATCGCCTTTTGTGCCTTTGCAATTTTGTTTCAGATTCGCTTTGTTGAGTTTGTGTCCGTGGTCGAGTCTTGTTGCTGGTTTAGGTTGTGTTCGTCGTCGTAGTTCATCGTGCCCGTTGCTGTTTCTTTGTTTTCGCCGCTATCCCATCCACCATTCCTAAACAACAAGTCGAAGCCACCACATTACTCGACTTGCCCGCTAGCCGCCTTGTGTAACTTCTCGCCGCCGCGCAAACCCTAGACAGGTTGTCAACCGCTCTAATTTTTGCCTGCATCGCAGCCCTCCTTACATCATCTGGCATCTACCTTCTGTTGTTAGTCACAAGGACGCTTGATCTTGTGATCGGTGTTGGAGTTTCGGGTCGCTTTGCCCTAACTGCCGCTGCCGAGTTGCTCTTACTGCCGATTTTTGTGTGTGCCTTTCAGAAAACATAACTTGAGGTAACTTCGGTAAAACAGGCATAACTTTTCGCTCGTTTGTCCCAAAAATCTGAAATTTTTTGTGGAGATTCTTGACACCGTTTGGACCTCACCCAAACTCGGCTTTGCCCTGTTTGGTCCCCTCAAAATTGCCAAAACAAATCGGGAAAATAAATAAAAAAAATTGACAAGGTTTCAGCACGCTTTTCAGAGAACTTGCTGATTTTATGTAGACCACATCCGACCTCAGTTGCAGGTGCCAATTTTTGTGGTTACATCTTTTGTGATCCTTGTTCAAGGAAAAATATAAAAAAAATAGTGAAAAAATAAAAAAGTTTGATTCCTACTAGTACCTTTTTGGAAAATCAAGGGAAAATTCAGGAAAAAGAAAAATTCAGATTCTTTGTTTGTTCTGTGAGTTCTTTCCATCGTTCTTTGTTTCATCTTGTTGCGCTACGTCTACACACGTGTTAGCCAGCAATTGTGACTTGTGCTTTGGATACTTATTGAACTTTGCTAATCTGCTTTCGTTAATTGCTAATCCTTGCTGTCATATTGTGCCTACCTATAGCTCCACATATACTTCTGTCAGCACAGGTTTATCTTGCAACTGTTACCCACGCTCAACAACAGATTGCTTCGTCACTTTGGTTTGATCTTGTTTGGCGTTGGTAAGAATACAGGCAAGACGGTGGTAAGCCGCCTGTGATTTTGCATTCCAGTTCCACTTCTACCACCACCACTTGGTTCCTTTAGTTGATAGGGATAATCCTTTGCTGTTGTATTTTTCTATCTTCTAACAATGGCAGGAATTCCGACGGACTTCAATGAGTGCGTGTCCAAAGGCGAGCTTACGACATTCATGAATGAACAACGCAATCTTATGACCGAGCTGACACGCAACGTGAACAATCTGGTCAACCGCATTACGCAGCTTGAGCAACGCCCTCAACCAAATCGTGATGACGAAGATGCGGATGCTTTTGGTGATGACGATGCAGATGCTGATGCTGGTCCTCGTCGCCGCCTCAACTTCAATCGTCGTGGTATGGGAGGTCATAATCATAATAATGATCCTTTTGCTAACATTAAATTTAGCCTACCTTCCTTTGCTGGTAATATGGATCCAGAGACATATTTAGATTGGGAACTTGCTGTTCAACAAAAATTTGATTCTTATAATGTTCCTGCTGAGCATAGAGTTAGACTTGCTACTAGTGAGTTTACTAATTTTGCTTTATTCTGGTGGAGTGATCTTTGCAATGCTAATAATGCTGCTGCTGTGCCTCAAACTTGGAATACTTTAAAGCAACGCATGAAATCTCGTTTTGTTCCTCCTTATTACCAACGTGATCTACGTTTGAAACTGCAAACTTTAAAACAAGGTGATAAAGGAGTAGAGGCATATTATCAAGAATTGCTTATTGGTTTAGCACGTTGTGGTATACATGAAGATGATGATGATGCTAGTGCTAGATTCTTTGTTGGTTTAAATCATGATATCCAGGATATTCTTGATTACAAAGATTGGACTACGTTCAGCCAATTATATCATCTTGCTCTTAAAGCTGAACGAGAAGTACAGGGACGCAAATAACACCAACCTTTCAGGTATAACACTGGGAGGACTTTTCAGCAACGTTCCGAGCCGGAGACACCCAAGCTTCCTGCTGCACCACAGCCGTCTACACCTTCCGAGGTAAGTAAATTGTCTAATGTGCAGATTCCATAATTCAAGAAAGGTGCCACTTCGGGTGCTTCTACTAGATCTTCCTCGTCTAGCTCTACAATCATTTGCCACCGATGCAAAGGCATGGGACATGTCATGAAGGATTGCTCCAGTCGTCGCGCTTTCATTGCTACCGAGGATGGATATGTAAGTACTAGTGATGTTGAAGATGATTTAGTTCTTGCTGCTAACATTGCTGCAGATTCCACCGAGGACGATCACGATAAGGAGACCATCACCATTGACTCTGTGGCTGCTGCTGCGGATTATCCTAGTCTTCTTGTGCAGCGAGTGTTGAGTACACGTGTGGGACATGAAGAAGAAGAGATGAAGATCCAACGCCACAATTTGTTCCACATGTATCTCATTGTGCAGGGTTGTCGTGTTCTCACCATCATTGATAGCGGGAGTTGCAACAACTTGGTGAGTTTGGATTTGGTTGAGAAGCTTGGCTTGACCACACGACAACATTCATATCCGTATAAACTTCAATGGTTCAATAATAATAGTATGACTAAGGTAACTAGATCAGCACGCATTAGCTTTTTCACAGGCTCTTATCATGATACTGCTGATTTTGATGTTGTCCCTATGCAAGCTTGTTCTATTTTGTTAGGTCGTCCATGGGAATTTGATAATGATGCTTTACACCATGGTAGAACTAATACATACTCAATCATACATAAGGACAAGAAAATTACTTTGCTGCCTTTGTCTCCTACAAATATTATTAAACATGCTAAGGAGATTAAAAACAAAAATAAACCTCCAACAGACGTTGCTAAAAATAATGAGATTAAGTTAAAAGGAGGTGCTTTTCTTGCTACAACTTCTACTACTGCTGCGTTATGTGATACTAATGATGCTCCTTGTTATACTATGCTTTGTCGACATGTTAGTGTTGCTGCACATGATTCTATACATTGTGTTTCGCATTGTGCGGTCACTAACCTTTTGCAGGAGCTTGGCGATGACATGGAGTCGCGGACGACTCCAATTTTAGAAGGAGGGGATGATGAGGACATCGCCAAGATGGAGTCGAGGACGACTCCAATTCAAGAAGGGGAGGATGATGAGGACATCGCCAAGTTGGACTCACCGACGCCATGGTCTTCCCCAAGTTGCAATCCGACTCCAACTCAATTTTCACATCACCCTCGGAATTCAGGAGCAGTCCTGAGTAAAATCAACGCCCCGGATGGATACGGACTCCGTTTTCGACGAACCAGATATGCTTGGAAAGATAATTTGATAAGCTAACCAATGGCTTTGGAATCACGTCAAAATACGTCCGGAGTCAACGGAAATCGTCGAAACAAGTCAGCGTCCAGAATCTGCCAGGGTGCTGCGTCACCGTATTTTGGTCCGTTGGGCCGTGTATCGTCTTAGAGCCCATTTGGGGGCGCGTCCAGCAGGGGCGATGACCTAAACCCTATATTTAGCCGCCGCCGCCGTCGTTAGGTCTTGGGTTTTGTTTTGAGTTTAGTTTTCCACCGAGAAACTGAATCGTTCATTGTAACTGTGGTGACAAATCCTTTTACAGTGATCCAGGGCCCCCGTTCTTGATCTCCTCCACTGTGTCGATTAGTCCTTTGGAACCGAGTTCTTGAACCCCTCTAATATATTCGTGATATTCATATCTGCAATTTCAGATTGCGTGTTTTTACCCTCTTGCTTGTGTTCTTCGATTCGCTTGCAGGATTAGCCTTCTTGGCGAGGTCAATCAAGTTGTGCTTGGTTGATAACCAATGGAGCAGTGGTGTAACGGTTGCAGGGTTCGAATCGTGTCTGATTTGAAGCCAGATCGCCAACGTCGAGTTCTCCACCAATCGAACCTATCGCTACCTCACGGAAGATCGGGCCGTCCCTCATCAGAACGATCCCTCAGTAATGTTCAAGTCATATGCTTCCCCAAACCTTGCACTGTCATATGTCTTGTACAATCGGTGGTGCGCCTATGAAATTACGGTATCACTGATTTTCCTTGACTAGGCAGGTTCGTATCGGATACTTACTGCAGAAGGGTTGGTTGCTTGAACAAGGTCATCCTAACGGTTAGGGACCTTGAAGCATAAGGAGTTGAGCACACATAGAGATGTTGGCCAACAACAAGAGTCATATGTGATATGATTAGCAAAGAGTTGCTTACCGATCTACCATGTCCACTAGCGGTGATGCTAAAGCTCACTGGTAGACTTGTTAGTTTGGGTCTTGAATCACTAAGATTCAATAGAGGGATATTGATCTTAGTGGGAGTAGATTTTATTAAAGTTTTAATATCATTTACTCTGTCTTGGATACATTGTCTTAGTATTTTGCATATACTTTTGTTGTAGATAAATGGCACCCGCACCTCAACCATTTACTTTACGTTCGATTCTTGAGAAAGATAAGTTGAATGGAACAAACTATGCGGATTGGATCCGCAACCTGAGAATTGTTCTCAGGGCTGAGAAAAAGGAAGATATTCTAGACACCCCATTACCAGAGGAACCTGCTGATAATGCACCTGCTGCTGAGAAAACCGCTTACAAGAAAGCATGTGATGCTGATCTTGAAGTGGGATGCCTGATGCTTGCTTGCATGGAACCAGATCTGCAGATGCAGTTTGATAATAACCATACACCCTACGATATGATCGTGGCGCTGGATGAGATGTTCCAGACCCAGGCTAGGACTGAAAGGTTCAATGTCTCTAAGTCTCTTGCTGAGACTAAGCTAGCAGAGGGTGCAGCAGTTGGGCCACATGTAATCAAGATGGTTGGTTACACACAGAGGTTGGAGAAGCTAGGCTTCCCAATTGGTCCAGAGTTGGCCACTGATTTCATTCTCTCTTCTCTCCCACCTAGCTATGGAAACTTCATTTCGAACTACCATATGCATGGTGCAGAGAGGGGCTTGAATGAGCTGTGTGGCATGCTTAAGACAGCAGAGGCAGACATCAAGAAAGGTGCTGGTAGCAGCCATGTGATGGCAATCCAAAACAAGCCTAACTTTAAAAGGAAGGGCAACTTTTGGAAGAACAGAAAGGGCAAGGGCAAGGCCAAAGATGTGATCTCTAAGCCAAATCCTCCTGCGCCTGAAGCTACCGGACCTACTCCTGATTCTGAGTGCTTCCATTGTAAGGGGAAAGGTCACTGGAAGAGAAACTGCAAGGTGTACTTAGCATCCTTGAAGAAGGATGGCGGTGGTAAAGGTACTCCCGCTGCTCATACACTTGTTGTTTATGTTACAGATATTTTCCTCGCTAACTCTTATATTAATTCTTGGGTATTTGATACCGGCTTGGTTGCTCATATTTGCAATACGATGCAGGGAATGATAAGAAGTAGAAGCGTTGGAAAAGGGGAGGTTGATTTCTGCGTGGGCAATAATGCAAGAGTTGCTGCGTTGAACGTCGGGACGATGCAACTACACCTCCCATCAGGATTTATTTTGGAGTTAAATAATTGTTATTTCGTTCCAAGTTTAAGTCGAAACATTGTGTCACCTTCATGTTTGATGAAGGATGGTTATTCATTTGAGAGTAAAGACAATGGTTGTGTGATCTCTAAGAATAATATGTTTGTGGCTTTTGCATCCATTGTGAATGGGTTGTTTATTTTAAATCTTGATGATGCACCTATGTCTATCTGTAATGTAACTGCTAAAAGGCCTCGGCTTAATGAGTTAAGTCCTACCTATATGTGGCATTGTCGTTTGGGTCATATAAGCAAGAATCGCATGAATAAGCTCCATGCTGATGGGTTTCTAACTTTTTTTGATTTTGAATCATACGAGACATGCGAGGCTTGTTTGCTGGGCAAGATGACCAAGTCGCCTTTCACAGGTTTTCCTGAGAGGGCGTCTGACTTATTGGAACTTATACATACTGATGTATGTGGACCAATGAGTACGACAGCTAGAGGCGGATTTCAATACTTCATAACCTTCACTGATGATTTTAGTAGATATGGCTATATCTATCTGATGAAGCATAAGTCTGAAACATTTGAAAAGTTCAAAGAATTTCAGAATGAGGTAGAAAATCAACGTGGCAAGAAAATTAAGGCCTTGCGATCTGATCGTGGAGGCGAATATTTGAGCCACGAGTTTAGCAATCATCTTAAGAGTTGCGGAATTGTTCCACAACTTACGCCACCCGGAACGCCTCAGAGAAACGGCGTGTCCGAGCGACGTAACCGAACTCTGTTAGACATGGTTCGGTCTATGATGAGCCAGTCGGACCTTCCTTTATCATTTTGGGGATACGCTCTAGAAACAGCCGCTTTCACATTAAATAGGGTACCATCTAAGTCCGTAGTTAAGACACCATATGAGATGTGGACTGGTAAGAGTCCCAGTTTGTCTTTTCTAAAGATTTGGGGTTGTGAAGTTTATGTCAAACGACTCATATCAGATAAACTAACACCCAAGTCGGACAAGTGCTTTTTCGTGGGATACCCAAAGGAAACTTTAGGGTATTACTTCTACAACTGCTCAGAGGGCAAAGTGTTTGTCGCTCCAAACGGTGTTTTCTTAGAGAAAGAGTTTCTCAAAAGAGACAAGAGAGGGCAGAAGGTGTATCTTGAAGAAGTTCAGGATGAGCCAACAGGGATTGACTCCACGAGTGATGCTAATGTAGCAGAACAAGTTGAGCTACCTGTGGCAACAGACACCCCGCCTCAACCACGAAGGTCCGCAAGAATCCGTGAGTTGCGTGGGGATGTGTTATTGTTAGACGATGACGAACATGCGACTTATGCCGAGGCAATGATGGATCCTGATTCCGAGAAATGGCATAGTGCCATGAGATCCGAGATAGATTCCATGGGAGCCAATCAAGTTTGGAACTTGGTTGACCCGCCTGATGGGGTAAGACCCATAGAGTGCAAATGGATCTATAAAAAGAAAAAGGATATGGATGGAAACGTCCAAGTTTATAAAGCTCGACTTGTCGCAAAAGGTTTTCGGCAAGTTCAAGGAATTGACTACGACGAGACTTTCTCGCCGGTAGCGATGCTTAAATCTATCCGGATCATTCTAGCAATTGCTGCCTATTATGACTATGAGATATGGCAGATGGATGTTAAAACAGCCTTTCTAAATGGAAATTTGGAAGAGGACGTGTATATGATACAGCCCGAAGGTTTTGTTGATCCTAGCAATGCTGGAAAAATATGCAAGCTTAAGAAATCTATTTATGGATTAAAGCAAGCATCTCGGAGTTGGAATATTCGTTTTGATGAGGTGGTCAAAGGGTTTGGCTTCCGTCAAAGTGAAGAAGAACCTTGTGTTTACAAGAAGGAAAGTGGGAGCGCTGTTGTGTTTCTAATCTTGTATGTAGATGACATACTATTGATTGGGAATGACATTCCGATGTTGCAAACCGTAAAGACTTCATTGAATAACAGTTTTTCTATGAAGGATTTAGGAGAAGCAACATATATTCTGGGCATTAAGATCTATAGAGATAGGTCAAAGAGGCTAATAGGATTAAGCCAAGATTCGTACATTGACAAAGTGTTGAAGCGGTTCAACATGGAATAGTCCAAGAAAGGGTTCTTGCCTATGTCACATGGCATGCGCTTTAGCGAGAAACAGTGTCCTTCGACATCTGATGAGCGAGAGCGCATGAGTAAGGTTCCATATGCTTCGGCTATTGGTTCCATCATGTATGCCATGATATGTACACGTCCAGACGTCTCATATGCTCTAAGTGTTGCGAGCAGATATCAAGCTAATCTAGGTGAGAGTCACTGGACACTTGTTAAAAACATCCTTAAGTACTTGAGAAGGACTAAAGATGTGTTCCTAATCTATGGAGGTGAGGAGGAGCTCGTTGTAAATGGTTACACCGATGCTAGCTTCCAAACTGACACAGATGATTCACAATCTCAATCAGGTTTTGTGTTCACAATAAATGGTGGTGCAGTCAGTTGGAAAAGTTCCAAGCAGGAGACCGTGTCCGATTCTACAGCAGAAGCCGAGTACATTGCAGCTAGTGGAGCTGCAAAGGAAGGTGTTTGGATGAGGAGGTTCCTCATTGATCTTGGTGTGTTTCCAAATGCGTCCAGCCCATTGTCTCTACATTGTGATAACAATGGGGCGATTGCGCAGGCTAAGGAGCCAAGGAATCACCAGAAGAACAAACATGTACTGCGGAAATTTCACCTCATTCAAGAGTTCATTGGAAGAGATGAGATTAAGATGTGCAAAATACATACGGATTTGAATATAGCAGATACTTTGACAAAGGCTCTTCCACAGCCTAAGCATGAGGCGCACGTGAGGTCTATGGGTATTAGATATCTAAAAGATTAACTCTAGTGCAAGTGGGAGACTGTTGGAAATATGCCCTAGAGGTAATCATAGGGATGATGATATTTCTATTGTATCCATGATTTATTATATGTTCATTGAATATCCATTAAAGACAACTTGTATTGATTGGCAATTATGTGAATTGTCTGTGAAACTCTTTTACTTCTATGGTTATTCGATAGTTGTCCCTGATCGGAGTTCATGTGAGGACACACATGAATATTAGATCAGCACATGTATTAGTTGATGACTATGTTTCACAAGTCATAGACATGGAGATGTCAAACTAATAATGTGGGCACATGTATGACATGGGGCTGGATTGACCCAACGTGAGATGTTTTTATTATCTTTTTACACATCATGTACGTTATGTCCTTAGACCTGAGATTGTGGTATGTACTCAAGATATGAATCGACTTACTTAGGGACTATCAAACGCTACTTCGTAACAGAGTAGTTATAAAGATAGTCTTCGGGATTGTCAGGAAGTATGCTGTGAGACATAGACGATCAAGATGGGATTTGCCCCTCTCCATGCGAGAGAGATATCACTGGACCACTCATATGATTGGATCATAAAATGCATGGCCGTGCTTAGGTTAAGTGTTAACCTATGAGTTGGACCAAATATTGTGTGGCAAGGGAATTACGTGTATGTGATCATGGTGGTTCGTCTGATATGATCTTTGCGCGTACATAGGAGTTGACACGTCTTGCTAGAGGTCGCTGTCAACTATTGGGCGAGTAGGAGTACTCGGGCCATGTCTATGTGTGCGTGAACCCATAGGGTCGCACGCTTAAGGGGCTGGAAGCCTGATTCGAGTTGGACTCGAATCAGACCGGGATTAGGGTTTGCTAATGGGCCTCCAGGTCGGCGGCCTCATTAGGGACGCCTATAAATAGAGGGGTGGAGCGACTAGGGTTGGTACCACGTCAATTGTTGACAGCCGTCGCCCACCCCACGCCCGCGCCTATTACTCCTCGCAGACCTAGCAGTCTGGAGGCGTGATGCTTCCTCCCTGTACATGTGGGATACCTCGGAGGTGCTGCATCTGGAGCACAAGGACGAACTACACGTGGAGACGTGAAGGACGGACGTGAACGACTACACGGCATCGCTGCGACGCGCACGTCTACACCGAGACGTCTTCCGCTGCATCTGCACGTCTAGTGGTAATCCCGTGATCTATAACTAGCAGTAGTTCCTGGTTCATGGGGTCGAAAAATTTTGTTTTCTAGCTAGCGTAGCATCCTCGTAACCCTTCAATATGAAGATGCCGGCACACACTCGCAGCCAGCGTGGACAAGGGTCTGGAGCAGAGGAGAATCTGTCGCCGCCCCCACAAGCACCGATGACGCCGGAAGCGTTTTTCGGCCAGTTCTTGGGCAGCCAGCGAAACATGGAGGAGATGCAGAGGCACATGGAGGCCACCCTCTGCAATATCGCTAACAATACAGCGCAACAGCATCAGCAGCACCAAGGCCCGGAGCCCAACCAGTACAGCTCCTACCGTGACTTCTTGGACACTCGCCCCCTAGTGTTCAAGGAAGCCACCAAACCGTTGGAGGCTGATGAATGGCTCAACTCCATCACCCAGAAGTTTCGTCTGCTTCGCCTGACAGAAGAGCTTAAGGCAGAGTACGCCGCGCACATGTTGGAAGGACCCGCAGGATTATGGTGCGCCCAGTACCGTGCATCTCTGCCAGCCAATGCACGTGTCACTTGGGATCAGTTCTCCATTGCTATGCACAACCACTACATCCCTAGTGGCCTGATGGAAATGAAGACCACCGAGTTCATGAGGTTGTCCCAGGGAACCAGGTCCGTGTCAGAATACCTGCACAGCTTTAACAACCTAGCTCGCTACGCCCCAGACTTTGTGGACACCGAAGCCAAGAAGATTGCAAGCTTCAAGCGTGGCATGAGTGCCGCCATGCTTTCCAAGATGGGCAACAGTCACCGCACCACCTTCAGTGACTTCGTCAGTGACTGCCTAAATCAAGAGGCCAACGACAGCCAGCTGGCAACAGAGACACGCCGTCGTGCTAATGAAGGAGGTTCATCTCAGCAGAGGACCCCTTTTGGAGCACGCGCCTAGTATCGCCCGCCTGTCACAGGAGCAAGATTCCGTCCCCCGCAGAGGAAGATCACTACCAATCGTCCCCGTCCCAGTTATCAGAAGCCTTACACCGCTCCCATGATGTAGAACAAGAGCAAAGCAGGCAGCGCAGGAGGTCCCAAGACCCCATATGTCATTGGTCCATGCTATAAATGTGGTCAGACCAAACACCTGTCACGTCAGTGCCCTTGCCCAAAGAAGCAGTACACTCAGCCCCCACCTCGTACCGGTCATGTGCATCACACCACCGTGGAAGAAGTGCCAGAAGGAGAGCCTGTCACCGCCGGTACGTTTCTTGTTAATCAATGTCCCGCCGTTGTCTTGTTTGATTCTGGAGCATCGCATTCTTTCATAAGTGAGAATTTTTTTATAAGGAGTAATCTTGAGTTGATAGAGTTAGACCGGGGATATCAGGTAAGTTCCGCCGGAGCTGTTCTCTTCGCGCGTAAAATGGCTAAAGGAGTGGAAATGACCTTTGGGGATAAACAGGCCATAGTGGACCCCATAGTCATTCCTGGTCTAGGTCTGGATGTAATGTTGGGTATGGGTTGGATGAAACTCTGGAAGGTTAATCTAGACACCGTAGAAAGAGTAGTGTCCATGGTTAGTCCCAGGAATGGATCTTCTTTTCGATTCAAGTTGCCCTGAAACCCCCATGAGATTGGAGTGTTGTTCAATATCACGGCAAAGCAGATAGCCCAGATCCCAATAGTGTGTGAGTTTCTGGATGTTTTTCCTGATGAGTTGCCTGGACTACCGCCAGATAGGGATGTGGAGTTTGCTATAGAGTTAGTCCCTGGAACAGCACCCATATCACGGAGACCGTATAGAATGCACGCTAAAGAGTTAGCAGAGCTTAAGGTTCAGCTGCAAGAGCTTTTGGATAAGGGTTTGATATGCCCTAGTTCGTCACCTTGGGGATGTCCCGCCATCTTTGTGAAGAAGAAAGATAAAACTCTGAGGATGTGTGTGGATTATAGACCGCTTAACGCAGTAACTATAAAGAACAAGTACCCCTTACCCCGAATTGACGTCCTGTTTGATCAGTTATCAAAAGCAAAAGTGTTTTCCAAGATCGACCTAAGGTCAGGATACCATCAGATCAAGATCAGACGAGAGGATATACCGAAAACAGCTTTCTCCACCAGATATGGACTTTATGAGTATCTTGTTATGTCCTTCGGGTTAACTAATGCACCGACACATTTTATGTACCTGATGAATTTCGTCTTCATGCCGGAGTTGGATAAGTTTGTTGTGGTGTTCATCGATGATATCTTGGTATACTCTGAGAATGAGAAGTATCATGCTGAGCACCTATGAGTTGTTTTAATCTGGCTTCGAGAGCACAAGTTGTATGCCAAGTTCAGTAAGTGTGAGTTTTGGTTGAAGAAGGTACCTTTCCTTGGTCACATCCTTTCAGAGGAAGGAATCTCCGTGGACCCTTCTAAGGTACAGGAAGTTATGGATTGGCAAGCACCCACTACCGTACATGAGGTACGTAGCTTTTTGGGTTTGGCCGGATATTACCGTCGGTTTATTCTGGATTTTTCAAGGATAGCCAAGCCTATGACCCGTCTGACGCAGAAGAATAAGAAGTTCGAATGGACTCCTGAGTGCGAAACAGCTTTCCGCACTTTGCGAACGCTGTTGACTTTTGCACCTGTGTTGGCTCAGCCAAACTTGGAGGAACCTTTTGATGTGTTTTGTGACGCGTCCAAGATTGGACTTGGGTGTGTACTCATGCAGAATGGAAGAGTTATCGCTTATGCTTCCCGCCAGTTGAGACCGCACGAGGAGAATTACCCCACTCATGATTTGGAATTGGCAACTGTCGTGCATGCACTCAAGATCTGGAGACATTACCTTATGGGAAACCTATGTCATGTGTACACGGATCATAAAAGTCTAAAATATATCTTCACCCAGCCAGAGTTGAACATGAGGCAGAGAAGATGGTTAGAGTTGATTAAGGATTACAACCTTGAAGTGCATTACCACCCCGGAAAAGCAAACGTTGTAGCCGATGCCTTGAGTCGCAAGACTCATTGCAACTCCCTACAATCACTTTTGGAAGATGGATTTAACCTTATGCACCCGGTTATGCTGAACAATATCACTCTACAATGCACCCTAGAGAGTGACATCATCGAGAGACAAAAGACCGATGAAGAAATCCGTCAGATTAAGAAGAGGTTGGAAACCAGTAGTTCTTTGAACTTCAGAACAGATGAGCAGGGAATTCTATGGTATAATCAAAGGTTGGTTGTTCCTAAGGATTCAAAGCTGAAAGAAAGAATTCTGAATGAAGCTCACAATTCAAAGTTGTCTATCCACCCAGGAAGCAGTAAGATGTATCAAGATTTGAGAACCAGGTATTGGTGGTCAAAGATGAAGAAGGAAGTCGCAGCCTATGTCGCCAGATGTGATACATGCTGCAGGATAAAGGCTATACACCTGAAACCTGTCGGATTGTTACAACCGTTATCCATCCCAGAGTGGAAATGGGAAGAAATCAGTATGGATTTCATCACAGGTCTTCCCACTACTCAGAAGGGAAATGATTCTATCTGGGTTATCGTGGATCGGTTATCCAAAGTGGCTCACTTCATACCAGTCAAGACTACACACCGCCCTCATCAGTATGCAGACTTGTATATTCAGAATATCTTGAGGTTACATGGAATTCCGAAGCGGATTGTTTCTGATAGAGGACCCCAGTTCATAGCACGTTTTTGGGAACAGTTGCACAAGGAATTAGGAACTAAGTTGATAAGGAGCTCCGCCTATCACCCCCAAACTGCAGGACAAACGGAGAGAGTAAATCAGATTTTGGAAGATATCCTAAGATCTTGTGTACTATCTTCAGGAGAGTCATGGGAGAGATGGTTACCCCTTGCCGAGTTTTCATATAACAACAGCTATCAGGAGAGTATAAAGATGGCACCGTTTGAAGTCTTATATGGACGAAGATGCCGAACCCCAGTAAATTGGGTCGAATTAGGAGATCGAGTATTCTATGGGTCAGATTACGTAAAGGATGCTGAAGAGATTGTGGAAACAGTACAACAACATATCAAGGCAGCGCAATCCAGACAGAAGAGTTATGCCGACACCCGAAGAAGACCCTTGGAATTTCAAGTAGGAGACTATGTTTATCTTAAGGTCTCACCCATGAGAAAGGTCCAACGTTTTGGAATAAAGAAGAAGCTAGCACCTAGATATGTGGGACCATATCAGATCATAGCGAAGAAGGGAGAAGTGGCATATGAAGTACAGTTACCCCCAGAGATGAGCGCAGTTTTCCCAGTGTTTCATGTATCATAGTTGAAGAAGTGTCTTCGAGTTCCAGGACAAGAAGAAGTTCGGATCCCGGATGTCACGATCAGATCAGATCTGGAGTACTACGAGCAGCCCAAGGAGATTTTGGATACCAAGACCCGAGAGACCCGCAACCGAGCAGTGAAGACTTACAAGATCCTCTGGAGCAATCACGGACCCAACGATGCGACTTGGGAAACGGAGGAGTACTTACGCGTAAATTACCCCGCTTTTTATAAAGATTGGTACGTAACTCAAATCTCGGGATGAGATTTCTTTAAGGGGGGAAGGGCTGTGACACTCTAGTGTCAAGCACTGCATTAGGAGCCTCATTAGCTACTAAAATGCATAAGCAATGCATGACATCATTTCATGTGCATAAGAGTGCTTTGTCTTTTGTTTATTTATTTGGATTTTGGATTTCTATTTGACTTGATGATTTAAATGGATTTCTGCTTTGGCAAGGAGTTTTATAAAATGGAGAGCATTGAGTAGAGTGCTTTTCATGTTGGAGTGTTGACCTAGTTCAAAATAGTTTGATAAATAAAAATGAGTCAAACAAAATGGTTTATACTTCAAAAATTGGCTTTATTTTTGTAGAGGCTGTAAAAATGATTTTTAGAAAAAGTGTCCTATATGAAAGTTGTAGAGAAAATTATTTTGAGCAACTTTTATTTTTGGGTCAAAACCTAGTTTGGAGTTTTTGAAACTGTTTTTGAGTGGTCAAAGTTTGAAAAGTATTTGGAAAAAGAAAAGGAAAAGAATTTTCTCCCGCGCCCCACTTTTGGCCCATCCGGCCTTTCGGCCCAAACCGCCGCGCCGGCCCAGCTCGCGCCCACCCCCGTGTGCACCGCTCGCCCGCGCGCTCCGCGCAGCGCCGGTCGCCGACCGCGCCGCGCCGCACGCCGGCCAAGTCGCCACGTGGCGGCTTGCCTCTGCCGCGCATCGGCTCCGCCCTATCACCGCGAGATCGTTGCTCGCTCGATCACGCCACGATCCCCGCTCGCCAGTCGCCGCTCACCTCGCCTGCCGAGCCCTGCTGCCGCGCGCGTCGCCCGCCGGCCGTGGCCCCCGCCACGACCACCGGTCGTCCGCCGGCCGAGCCAAAGCCCTGCGCACCGCACTCCCCCTCTCTTCGCTCGCCATTCTGCTCGCTCTCTCCTGCTCTCACTCTCCCTTGCCTGCACTGACCAAGCAAACCGAGCACTCGAGCCCGCCGTGCTCGCCACCGTTCACCACCGCGAGAGCACCCCGCCGTTCCGACCCTCACCGTCCATCTCCGATCGATTCGTCTCGCGCACCACTCCGCCTACACCCCGGACACCCGGTGCTCACGCTTGCACCACCTCTCGAGCCTCGCTGACGCCGGAGTCCGGAGTGCGCCGCCGCGGACGCCATCGCCGCCGCAGAGCCCACGACGCCGTTCCGCACCAACCCAAGCTTCGCCACCCCCTCTTCCTTGCTGTCAAGCTTCGTCAGGCCAAGGCAAGGTGAGAACACTGATCGGCCTCAACGCTACCGCCTCCTACCTTTCCCTATCTTCCCCGGCCGAGCGCCATGGGCGCCGCCACGGCCATGCCCGAGGTCGTGCTCCTCTGGAGCCATCCGAGCCAAACCAACCCCCTTGGTAGCCTCCCTAGGGTTCGCCTGAGCCGTTGCCTCCCCCAATTCCTCCGGCGACCGTCAGAAACGGCGTAGCCGCGAGTTGCCACCGCCGCCGTGCGCTGCCGCTCGCCGCCGATATGCTACGGCCATGCGCTGGCCAAACCAACACCACCACGGGATGCGCCTCGTCGAGACGAGCTCATCTAGCCTAACCACACCGCCGACGACCTCACCGCCGACGAGCTTTCGCCGGTCAACCGCCTCCCCTGTTTCTCTCTCTCTGACGGGTGGGTCCCGTTGACCCATGGACCCCGCGCGTCAGTCTCTCGCTGGTCTATGGACCGGGTTCACACAGTGGCCGGGATGAGTTCAAATGTTTTTTTTTACTTTTATTTTCCAGAGATGCTTGTTATTTTTGTGTAGCACGTTTTACAAATCCAAATGGAGTACTTTCAGTTTTGTTAGCTTGTTTGTAAGTACATCTATCATGGAAAAATATGAAAGTATTTTTTAGAGCAGTTTATTTTACTGTTTCTATTTAATTCAGTTTATGTGCTTTTGTTAAGATAAATGGTTATATATGTTTTCTGGTTGAGATAATTCATGGAAAATTTTGTATAAGTTTATTATCATGTTTTGCACCTGTGAAAATTATATGATGCACTGTTTATGTAGAAAAAGTTTCTGTTATGGTTAAAAGCCCTTTTTGGCTGATTTCTTAGAATAAATACTAGGGTATTTTATATGTCGAAATAAAATCTGGGAAAATTTGTATAGTCTCTGTTTATGATGTCCAAGCTAAGAAAAATGTAGGCATGATCTGTTATGTAAAGAAATCTGAAGTTGCTTTACAAATGTGCTTTTCTGTGAGTTTCTTTGGAAATTCATGTAAGAAATAATATATTGTTTCTGTTCATGGAACTTTCTTGATAAGTATGAAATGTGAAGTATAAGCTGGGAAAAATATGAAATTGAGTTTAGCACCCTTTTCCGGTAGGGTTGCAGTTCAAATGGTTTAAATTGGAATAAATTTGTTTATTTTGTGTAGGCTTGTATGGGTGTGCTCTGTCAGCAAGATTTCTACAGTAGAATGTTTGTGGGTAGAAGAAGCCAGGAAAATTATGAAATTTGTTTATTGTTTAGACTATAAATAAGAGAGGCACCCCTCCTCTCCACTTATCCTTGCAGTCATTAGTTCCTAAGTACTCTCTCTCTTAGCTTCCGCTTAGGGTTCTAATCATACCTAGCTGTAGAGGATCCACAGAACAAACTCAATCATGTCTCTGTGCTTTTGAGAAGTTTAGGAAGTGAGACCGTAATCTCACGTTTGTAGCGTGTGTTCGCCACACGGTTGCATCCTCATGGTGTGATTCGCGTTTTGTTCAAGTTCTTCACGGATTGATTTTTCTCCAAGTTTTCCCGTCGCTTGATCTCATTTCTTGGTGCCTCTTTTGCAAATCCATTTGAACCAAGTTGTTCTAGATCGTGAGGCTATTCTTTCCATCGAAGGAATTCATCTCAAACCTCACGGTCTAGGAGATCGAATGATTTTCGTTTTGGATCACGTTTTTGCTCCCTTGCTTCGAAATTTCTTGATTCACCGATTTGGAGATAGGTTCGAGCCATGATCTCTTAGAGATAGCTCACTATACTCCTTGTGACTCTTCTCTCCAAGTTTGATCCCTAGAGGATTTGTTTCGGGAGAGATCGAGTCAGATTGGTGAATGAACAGACCTGTTTCGGGGTGACCGGACGCTGCTCTCATGTCGACCGGACGCGTCCGGTGGTTGATCCATCGCGTGAGTTTCTGTGTGCTGACCGGACGCTCGTGACCGGACGCAGGTCTTAGGTTGTGACCGGACGCGCTGTTACTACTGTTCATCTCTGTTATTTCTTGTGACCGGACGCCTGGCTTGTGACCGGACGCACCGTACACAGTGAGTCCGGTCCAACTCAGAGAGCTCCGAAATCGGCTCTTGCTTGACGGGATGCGTCCGGTGCTCTGTGACCGGACGCAGGCAGAGTCCGGTCAGTGCAGTTTTGTGCTGTTTTGTCCGTAGTTCATTCGTTCGTTGTCGGTTTTGGTTTTCGGCTTTTGCGTTGGGATTCTAGAATTGTGTAGTGTCTTGCTGTGCTTCTTGGAAGCATCCAGCCTACATCTAGGGTCGTGGACATTATTCAAGTTCTAGACTTGACTCTTTGGTGATTTCTGGGACAGTGGCTAAAAGTTTCTGAGAAGAAATTTTAAGCTCCCATTCACCCCCCCCCCTCTGGTCGCTTATCCGGTCCTTCAATTGGTATCGGAGCCGGTTAAGGATCTCTTCTACATTAATCGGTTTCGGATCCTAGGGGCGACATGGATCGAGGGAATGGCAAGGCTCCCTACTTCGATGGAACGAACTATCCCTATTGGAAGATTCGGATGCGTGCTTATCTTAGCAGCATCAGTTCTTCTGTTTAGGAGATATGCGAGGATGCCGATTACGTGGTTCTTGTGGCTCGAGTTGGTCAGCACCAGATTGACCAACACGAGGCCAACTCTAAGGCTCGTAACGCGCTTTTGGCCAACATCTCCCTTCCTGAGTTCGAGCGTGTTTCCGAGCTTCAGACTGCTCGAGAGATCTGGGGTGAAGCTTCAGAGCTATCACGAGGGGACCGCTCAGGTCAAGACCAGACTCTTTGAGACTTACAAGTGGGAATACGAGAACTTTGTTCAGTTGGAGGGAGAGACGATTGAAGCTATGTTCGCTCGTTTCCAAACGATTGTGAACAAGATGCGTGCCAATCGGGCCAACCTACCCTATGACGATCATGAGAGGGCACTCAAGTTGCTATACGCCCTGGATCGGAGGGTATGGGAGGTGAAGGTGTCGACCACCATTGAGTCTGTTGCTTACGACACCCTCACCGTGGACGAGCTATTCAGCAAGCTCAAGTCCACCGAGATCGATCACTTGACTCAGGCCAAGCTGAAGAACCCATCTTCACATTCCATGGCTTTGGTCTCAGGCAAGGGTGGATCAACTCTTTCCGCTGACGCTTCACCACCTCTCTTTGCTTTGTCTTCTTTACTTTCAGTGACTGAGGAGGAGGTGGAGGCGTTGGACGATGACGAGCTCGCCCTCATCATCACCCGGTTCTCGCGGTTTCACAACAACCGCCTGAATCGCCGGCGTGGTGGCGCACGTGAGGGCTGCTACGGATGTGGAGATCCGGATCACTTCGTCGCTAACTGCCCCAAGCGTGACAAGACCTTCCCCGGCAAGAGCCGCAACTCCAGGCGCAAGGGCAAGCCGGAGATCAAGGCCGGGAAGAAGAAGAAGGGCGGCTACCGCCGAGAGGACATGGAGAAGGCCTTTGACGCCGGCAAGCGAGCATTCCTCGCCACCTTCAGCGATGGCGAGAAGTCCTTCGACGGCGACTCCAGCGACGACGGGTCCGAGCACAAGACTGAGGAACACTTCAACGGACTCTGCTTCTTCGGGAAATCCTCCAAGAACTTCTGCACCATGGCCTTGGATGAAGAGGACAGCAAACGCCAGAACAAGGACGATGGCACCGATGACGATGACGACGACGCTTCTAAGGTATCATCCTCCTCTCTTGTCTATCGTCTCACCGGTGAGCGTGATTCCCTTGTCGAGATTGTTCTAGGCCAGGACAAGAACCTCAAGCGGGCTATCCGCGAGCGCAATGAGTTTAAGGCTAAGATGAATGATGCGCTTAAGGAGCTTGAGTTTGCTACGTCTGAGGTGAAGGTGTCTGATGAGGAGGAGTGTGAGGAGTGCACAATGCACATGACTAACTTTGCCACCCTGCAAACCAAGTATGCCTCTTTGATCGAGGTGTATGATGAGCTGAAGAGTAGGCTAGACTTGGTGGGTGATTGCAAGGAGTGTCCCTCCCTGAAGAAGGAGCTTGAGGAGGTGAAGGCTAGACCTTCTTTGGGTGTGTGCAAGCTTTGCCCAAGCTTGCAAACTGAGTTAGCAGAAGTTAATGCCAAGCTTGCTGAAGCCATGAAGGCTAGCTCAGTTAGCACCTTGTCCGCTCAGTGTGAGCGATGCATGGGGATGGAGCTTGAGATTGCCAACTGTCGGCATGCCATGATGCAAACTGAGGAGGAAAACACATACCTTCGGTCCATTCTGAGTTGGGTGTCATGCAATGAGCCGCAGTTGGGCATGATGATCAGTCAGTTCAAGAGGGGAACTGATTGCTCGGGAGTAGGCTTTGAGTCAGGTGGGAAGAGAGCTAGTACATTTGGCAAGATTGGTGAGTTTAGTGGAGTGAACCCTAGTGAGAAACCATCCACTATCCCTAAGCTTATCAAGATCACCCCACCTGAGCATCCCAAGCCTATCACCAAGGATGGCATCCTTGATGAACCTCCCAAGGCTCCACCTCGCAAGCAAGTGTGGGTTCCGAAACCTAACCATCTTAGGAATACACTTAACACCTTTCCTGACATCTCTAGTGATCCCCTTCCGAAGGGCCAGCAGCTGGCTAGAGTGAACAACCCTCGCAACCATAGAAACCAACAACCCAAGAGAGTGGTGAGGTTTGAGTGTGAGTATTGTCACCGAGAGGGTCACCTAGCTGAGTTTTTCTTTTGGAGGAAGAGAGATGCTAGGAAGGAGTTGGAGCTGAACAACCAGGCCAGGCACCACCCTCTCCATGGTGTGCAAGGTTGGGGAGTTCAGAGGCAGGGCGCTAGGCCTGGAGGAGCACCCCCTCAGGCGCCTAGGCCCCAGGCAGCTAGACCACGGGGTGGTGGTCGTGCCCGTCGCGGTTCCGGTCGTCCTCAATACGATCTGGAGCCGAGTGTAAGAGGCTTTGCTGCTCAGTCCCATAGCGGACCACCTGTTCAGTATGGTGGTGATCGCTTTGCTCAGATGGGACAGTTAGGTCAGTTTGGAGGTTTTCCGTTCCATAGCGGACCACCCTTTCAGGTTGGTGGTGATCGCTATCCACCTATGGGACGAGGACAGTTTGGTGTTGCTACTAACACTTTTTCTGGGCCTATGACACAGCACTGGTATCCTTCTCAGTATACTAACCCCAGTGTTGTGCCATATGCTCACTTCGTGCCTTTCTATTGATGCAGGAACTTCGGTTGGAGGACATGTGGCTTATGGATTCCGGGTGTTCGCGCCACATGACCGGAAGGAAGGAATGGTTCTCCAGCCTTAGCCCCGTGATGCACAAGGAGTACATCACTTTCGGGGATAATAGTAGAGGTAAGGTTGTTTCTCATGGAGCTATCCGGCTCAATGAGAACTTTGTACTCAAGGATGTTGCGTTGGTTTCTAACTTGCATTTCAATTTGCTTTCTGTTTCGCAACTTCTTGAGGATGATTGTGAAGTGCGCTTTAAGAAGGGTTTGAGTCGTGTCTTAGACCCTCGGGGAGATCTTATTTGATGGATTGTCCCTTTTGGCCGCGTTTTCAGAGCCGACTTTTCTCGTTCTTTCGGCTCTGCTAGATGTTTGATGGCTGGTCCTTCTTCTGATTTGTGGAAATGGCATAGGAGGCTCGGTCACTTGAGTTTTGACTTGCTTGCAAGACTTAGCTCACTTGGCCTAATCCAAGGATTGCCCAAGCTTAAGTTTCAGAAGGACCTTGTTTGCCATCCCTGTCGTCACGGGAAGATGGTTGCTGCTTCTCACCAACCTGTTAATCAGGTGATGACAAAGCGACCCGGCGAGCTTTTACACATGGACACAGTTGGTCCAGCTCGGGTTTGCTCAGCGGGTGGGAAGTGGTACGTTCTTGTGATCGTTGACGACTTTTCGAGGTACTCTTGGGTATTTTTCATGGAGGGTAAGGATGAAGCTTTTTCTTTTGCTCGTGACTTGATTTTGAGTTTGAAAACTGAGTTTCCCCCTGATACTATTAGAGCTATTCGCAGTGACAATGGTACTGAATTTGATAACTCTCAGTTTGCCTCTTTCTGTTCTTCAAATGGAATCGAGCATCAGTTTTCTTCTCCTTATGTCCCCCAGCAGAACGGTGTTGTTGAGCGCAAGAATCGGACCCTTGTTGAGATGGCCAGGACGATGCTCGATGAGCATAGGACTCCTAGGCGTTTTTGGGTCGAGGCGATCAACACCGCCTGCCATGTTTCAAATCGCATCTTTCTTTGGGCTCTCATGAAAAAGACTTCTTATGAGTTGCGATTTGGGTGGGTTCCCAAGGTGTCTCATTTTCGGGTGTTTGGCTGTAAGTGCTTTATCCTAAAGCAAGGCAATTTGGATAAATTTGAATCTCGCTCTGCTAATGGCGTGTTTCTTGGTTATGCTTCGCATTCGCGCGCTTATCGAGTTCTTAACCTTGAGACTAACCGGATAGTGGAGACCTGCGAGGTCACATTCGATGAGACTATGCCTTGTGTTTCTTCTGCTTTTGATGTTGCAGGAGAACAGGAGCTGGGAGAGACTATCTTTGTGGAGGAGGAGCAGGAGAATGCCGATTGGGGTGATCCCGAGCCAACTCCACTGGCTGCCCCCGTCGACCCTGCGACGACTACTTCAGCTCGAGGACCCGATCCCACGACATCTTCTTCTTGGGGTCCTCTTGAGCCACCTCTCCAGCGAGCACCAGCAGCACCTGAGGGAGCGACAGCATCTGGCGAGGGGGAGACGACTTTGGCGAGGCAAGCACCCCGGAGCATTCAGCAAGTTCACCCCCCGCAGCAGATGATCGGCGGCATCGACCAACGAGTCACGCGGTCGCGAGCGTATGAAATCTCACACTTTGCTCATTCTGCATTTGTTGCTTCTTTTGAGCCCAAAGATGTTGGACACGCACTATCTGTTGCTAACTGGGTCAATGCCATGCATGAGGAGCTAGAAAACTTTGAGCGAAACCGAGTTTGGACCCTAGTTCCACTTCCACCAGAATGCCACCCTATAGGTACCAAATGGTTTTTCAAGAACAAAGAGGGTGAGGATGGGATGGTAGTGAGGAACAAGGCTAGGCTAGTAGCCCAGGGTTTTTGCCAAAAAGAGGGGATAGACTATGAGGAAACCTTTGCCCCTATAGCCCGTTTAGAAGCCATTAGAATCCTTCTAGCCTTTGCTGCTTCGAAAGGTTTTAAGCTTTATCAGATGGATGCTAAGAGTGCTTTTCTGAATGGGTATATAGAGGAGGAGGTTTATGTTAGGCAACCCCCAGGTTTCGAGGACCCCAAGTTTCCAAACCATGTTTATAAACTGTCTAAAGCTTTGTATGGTTTGAAACAAGCCCCGAGAGCATGGTACGATCGTTTGAAAACCTTTCTTCTCTCAAAGGGTTTTAAAATGGGACGAGTTGATAGGACTTTGTTTCTCCTCAAGCAAGGCAATGATACCCTGATAGTCCAGATTTATGTGGATGACATCATCTTTGGTGGCTCTTCTCATGCGCTTGTTGCCAAGTTTGCAGATACAATGAGCAAGGAGTTTTAGATGAGTATGATGGGTGAGTTGACTTTCTTCCTCGGGTTGCAAATTAAGCAAACCCGAGACGGGACGTTCGTGCATCAGGAAAAATACACAAAGGACATCCTGAAGAAGTTCGACATGGGCAAGGCCAAGCCTCTTACGATGCCCATGCCAACGACTGCGGTGATGGATGCGGATCAAGATGGAGAGCTGGTTGACCAGAAGGAGTACAGGAGCATGATTGGCTCACTTCTGTACCTGACGGCAACAAGGCCAGATATACAGTTCGCTGTGTGTCTGTGCACTCGTTTTCAGGCGTCCCCTCGGACTTCCCACAAGCAAGCGGTCAAGCGCATCATGAGGTACCTCCGATACACTCCTGAGTTCGGACATTGGTATTCCTCCTCTTCGAACCTCTCGCTTTGTGGTTATTCCGATGCGGATTTTGCCTGCTGTCGGCTTGAGCGCAAGTCTACTTCTGGGACTTGTCAGTTTCTTGGCTCTTCCTTGGTCTCGTGGTCTTCCCGCAAGCAGTCGAACGTAGCCCAGTCTACCACAGAAGCCGAGTATGTTGCTACTGCTTCTTGTGCTTCGCAGCTTTTATGGATGGTTGCTACATTGCGTGATTTTGGTCTAGATTTCAGTCGGGTCCCTTTGCTTTGCGATAGCACCTCAGCCATTAGTGTAGCAAAGAACCCAGTTCTTCACTCCAAGACCAAACACATCAATGTTCGCTTTCACTTTCTTCGTGATCACTACGAGAAAGGCGACATTGATCTTAGGCATGTAGACACCCATAACCAGGTTGCGGATATTTTCACCAAGCCTTTGGATCTCTCAACTTTTGCTAGGTTGAGAGGTGAGCTTGGTGTGTGTTTCCCCTTTTAGATGGGGAAAGCATTTTGTTCATGTACCATAGTCTGACTTTCTGACTCTTTTTATGTTTGGGTCTTGAGTCTGTTTAGTTCATTTTTGGCTCCGATGCTGACTTCATCATGTATTCATCCTGCATTTCTAGCTTCATGTCTATATTCTTGAGAATGGATCTATGCTCTGATTAGTGTATGCTTCGATGATATATGATGATGCTTGTAGCTTAGGCTCTTGTTGATCACTGATGCATGTTGTGAGCTAAGCTATTTTTCAGAATGATGAACGTGCTTAATGAACTAAAATTTTTTGATATATGTTCACCATTGAGATTGGCAACTAGCATGTGTAGGATGTGTTGAGGTCACTTGAGCTATTTCATATATGCTAGGTTGCTATGTCTCTAGTTCTGAGTCATTCACTTGCTTGGATCCTTCATATTCTGCTTAAAATGAACCAAGTTGTAGTGAATTGAAAAGATCGAGATGGGATTGCTTTGTCAACATATCACGGTATCGAGACTGTTTCTCATTGCACATTGAGTTAAACTTGAGCCGTGTAGTGTAAGACCGAAACCGTTGCTTTAAGCTTCTGATTGCATATGCATAGGCTTAGCACGGTTGAAAAGTTAGGCAATGACAAGCTTTCAACCTCTCGCAATCACATGCTGTTTTTAAACTTGTGTTAATAACCGCTGCAAATTCTCCGATATAAACTAAAAACACAAGTCTATGTTTCACTCTATAGCATGATGATTGAACTTTGCTAGGGGTAGTTCACCTTGTATACATGTTTTAGCACTTGTTGACTTCCTGTCTATACATGTTTAGTGCTATCCTAATGGTGAAACTCCTTTCAGAATGGCTTAAAACTGCTCACCTGGCTTATGCATACATATCTTGTATTCGGTGATCAGTTTGAGCCTTTGCTAGCACTTACTTATGTTGCTACTTTGTCGGATCAGCACTCATTAGAGCATTTGTTCACTCTTTCGAGTATATACCTGAAGCTGCTAACATGCATCTTTGACTCTTGTGCATGTGCCTGACTCCGATAGGCATGACCTTAGCTCCGTTTGCCGTCTTTTGAGCTCTTTTCCTCTCTTTTGATTGCAAATTGCCCCCAAGGGGGAGAATTGGGAGAAAATGTTTTTTATGTGGTGACAATTTGCAATTCATGCTTCACTTGTTGAGGGGGAGTCTTTGAGTAAGGGGGAGTTTCTCTGCCTATTCCGGGGTTGTTTTTAAGTATGCTTTTCAATTGGTATCGATCTTTTCGGCTAGTTGCGTCGAGCCTCTGTGCCTCTGTCTTGAGGGACTAGCTGTTTTCATCTTGTTTCGATGATTCTTGATTGGTATCGTGCCTACTGCTGGTTGCGTTGAGCCTCTGTGCCTCTATCTTGAGGGACTAGCAGTAGTTGCTTCTTATGCGCTGTTTCAGCTTCAGTTGGTATCGAGCTGTGAGCTAGTGGTGTTGAGCCCTTTCTGCCTCTTCTTGAGGACTAGCTTCTCTTTGACTTGGTTGCTTCGAGCCGTTGCCCATGTCTTTGGGAACCAAGTCTTGTGCTCTGATTTTGATCGGGTTTTGCTCCTTGATGAGTTGTTGCTTCGATTTCTTGCTTGGTTGTGTCGAACCGTTGCCCATGTCTTTGGGGACCAAGCTTTGCTTATCTTGAGATGTTCTTCTTCGGCCTTTTCTTTGGCTTTTGGATATCTCGAGTGAGTTTTTCTCCTTCTACCTATTTCTGCTTTCTTTTATTTTGGTTACGGTTAATATGGGTTGACGATGCACTCATCAAGGGGGAGATTGAGAACACAAGGTTGATATGTGCCCTTGTGGTTCCCTTCCTGAGTGATGAGTGATCGATCAACCGGCAACATGTCTCTTGGCTGTGTAGATGTGCAGGTGCGGAGCTCGGGACAGTGGTCGAAGGTGAGGTAAAGGTCAAGCGGGGACGTGTCGTGCCGACGGACCGGGAGCGGTGAAGGACGAACATGGAGCTTGGACTGACGGACCAGGAGACCTGAGGACCAGCTATGGTAGCTGGCACGTGGCGTCGACAAGCAAGAGGACATGGGGATGTGCGGTGCATCGGCCGAGTCGGGAGGAAGGTGATGGCGTCGTGACACTTGGCGGGAGGCCGAGAAGGATGGCGAATGCACTGTGCCCGGCGTGGAGGCTGGACATGCTCCGGCATCGGTGCTGGAACTCGGGGTGTGCGAACCACATCCCGTCTACGGCGCGGGTTCGATAGCTGAGCCTCAAAAAGCTACCATCGACGGTTTCCGAGTTTGGGCCTCAAAACTCGGGGTGGACGGTCTCCAGGTTTGGGCCTCAAAACCTGGGCGCGCGGGTTTCTAAGTTTGGGCCACAAAACTCAGCCGGAGGACAGGTTTCCCAGTTTCAGCCTCAAAACCGGGGGATGGTCCAGGTTTCCCGGTTTCAGCCTCAAAACCGGGGGATGGTCCGCAAAAGGACGGTCGACGCGTGGCGGCGTGGAGAGGCTGGCGTGGCGGCGCAGCTATCCGCGAGGAAGGCGCGGCGGTCGGCAGGGCGGCACGTGGCGGCATCCTGAGGCTTGCGTCGAGGCGAAGCTAGGGGTGAGGAAGGCGCGTGGCCGTCGGATCAACATCAAGCAGAGTTGGACCGGGATACCCCTAGGGTTGGACGCTTCGCTCAGTTATCTAGGGATTAGAAGGGGATTATTGTTTAGACTATAAATAAGAGAGGCACCCCTTCTCTCCACTTATCCTTGCAGTCATTAGTTCCTAAGTACTCTCTCTCTCTTAGCTTCCGCTTAGGGTTCTAATCATACCTAGCTGTAGAGGATCCACAGAACAAACTCAATCATGTCTCTGTGCTTTTGAGAAGTTTAGGAAGTGAGACCGTAATCTCACGTTTGTAGCGTGTGTTCGCCACACGGTTGCATCCTCATGGTGTGATTCGCGTTTTGTTCAAGTTCTTCACGGATTGCTTTTTCTCCAAGTTTTTCCCGTCGCTTGATCTCATTTCTTGGTGCGTCTTTTGCAAATCCATTTGAACCAAGTTGTTCTAGATCGTGAGGCTATTCTTTCCACCGAAGGAATTCATCTCAAACCTCACGGTCTAGGAGATCGAACGATTTTCGTTTTGGATCACGTTTTTGCTCCCTTGCTTCGAAATTTCTTGATTCACCGATTTGGAGATAGGTTCGAGCCATGATCTCTTAGAGATAGCTCACTATACTCCTTGTGACTCTTCTCTCCAAGTTGATCCCTAGAGGATTTGTTTCGGGAGAGATCGAGTCAGATTGGTGAATGAACAGACCTGTTTCGGGGTGACCGGACGCTGCTCTCATGTCGACCGGATGCGTCCGGTGGTTGATCCATCGCGTGAGTTTCTGTGTGCTGACCGGACGCTCGTGACCGGACGCAGGTCTTAGGTTGTGACCGGACGCGCTGTTACTACTGTTCATCTCGTTATTTCTTGTGACCGGACGCCTGGCTTGTGACCGGACGCACCGTACACAATGAGTCCGGTCCAACTTAGAGAGCTCCGAAATCGGCTCTTGCTTGACCGGACGCGTCCGATGCTCTGTGACCGGACACAGGCAGAGTCCGGTCAGTGCAGTTTTGTGCTGTTTCGTCCGCAGTTCATTCGTTCGTTGTCGGTTTTGGTTTCCGGCTTTTGCGTTGGGATTCTAGAATTGTGTAGTGTCTCGCTGTCCTTCTTGGAAGCATCCACCCTACATCTAGGGTCGTGGACATTATGTCAAGTTCTAGACTTGCCTCTTTGGTGATTTCTGGGACAAGTGGCTAAAAGTTTCTGAGAAGAAATTTTAAGCTCCCATTCACCCCCCCTCTGGTCACTTATCCGGTCCTTCATATTCACCGGATCACGGTTGGCTATATTTGGCTATCGTGGAAAAGAACCGAAGTAGTAATGAAATACGATCAACTGGAAGGCAACGCACAAGTTTTGGAAACTTGGGGCAGTCCGTCCGTTGGATCGTGTAGGTTTGTATCGATGTTGGCCCTCGTTCATTTTTGAATGCGCCTTTTACTTAGGGATATGTCGGGTGCCGTAATCATCGACCCCAAAGCCGGTTAGAAGTTGTTCGGGCGGCCGGTTTCGACCCATGTCACGCCCTCTAGTATGGAAATTGCGATCTGCCGCGTGAGGCCATCGCCAGGTTCCAATTGGGCGGTCCGTGCTTGAACCGCGACGATTACCACACGAACAAGCATCGAGCGGTTGCCCAATGCATGGACCCGACGGGGAAAGTGTGGGCTGGTATTATTGGTCTTTCACCAGCTGGTTTGGAATTCGATTCGAGTCGCCGTCTCCCCCGGTTAGTGGGAAACTATGGCGAGCTCACCACGATACAACTCCATGTGATGTTTTAAAGGTTCAACTAAAATGTGGATAAGTCAACTGGATATGGTTATATTATTGGTTGCTAGATTCAAGTGAGTGCTCTAGTACAGGTGAAAACCTAGAATTAAGGAATATGTCTAAAAGAGATAGCTCATCATTATCATTAATTACCTCTTATCTAAAATTGAGCTTTTCGCAACCAAAGATCCCAACTCCACCTCAAAAGCCTTGCATACCCTTGGAGTCTTTATTTTTAGTTGGACGGGTAAGTCTAGCTGAGTACATTCCCGTACTCAGGGTTTATCCCGTTGTTGCAGATGGCCAGGTCTACTTCGGCTATTATAAGCACTGCCTCTACCCAGTGGAAGGTGATGAGGAGTAGGCCCAGGGCAGGGTCGTCCAGAAGCTTCCCTTTTTCTTTTGCTGGTCTGAGACTGTGGGTGGCACATTATCTTAAAAAGGAGGAGTGAGTCGTGTTGAGTTTAAGTATCAAACAATGTTTTATTGGGACCACATGTGTGGTGGTCGTGTTTTAAACTATTTTAGCTTCCGCACTCTTTAAATTCAGTATTGTAATAACTCTGTTTTAAATTCGCACTCTGATGTTAAATTCGGTTTCATTTCCGCTGTGATGTATCTTTACGAATCTAATCCTTGAACAATGCGATCCTGTACGATGTACGGTGATAGAAATCCTTCGAGATTTCCGGACTACCGGGGTTATATGGGTTCAAGTATGAGTCGAAGTCAGACGGATTTGGCTAAGATAATACTTGAGCTCTTATAATCAGGACGGTTCTTCCGCCACACCCGGTTTTGAAAATCCCAAGTTTCCAAACCATGTTTTCAAACTCCACAAAGCTTATATGGTTTGAAACAAGCCCCTAGAGCCTGGTATGATAGGTTGAAAACCTTTTTGCTTACTAAGGATTTTAAATGGGATGTGTGGATTAAAACGCTCTTTCTCCTCAGGCAAGGCAAAGACACTCTCTTGGTCCAGATTTACGGGATGATATCATTCTTCAGTGGTTCTTCCCACGCTTTGGTTGCCAAGTTTGCAGATACTATGAGCAGGGAGTTCGAGATGAGCATGATGGGCGAGCTGACATTCTTCTCGGTGTTGCAAATTAAGCAATCCCGAGAGGGGACGTTTGTGCACCAGGGCAAGTACACCAAGACTTGCTGAAGCTGTGCGATATGGTGAGGGCCAAGCCTCTTCCAACACCCAATGTCAACTACGACTGCCCTGGATGCGGACAAGGGTGGAGAAGGCAGTGGACCAGAAGGAGTACCAAAACATGATCGGGTCGCTGCTCTACCTGACGGCGACACGCCCGGACATTCAGTTCACGGTGTGTCGTGCGCGCGCTTTCAGGCGTCGCCGCACACTTCTCACCGTCAGGCGGTGGAAGCGGATTTTCAGGGTACCTTCGTTTCACACCTTAGTTTGGGATTTGGTATTCTGCTTCCTCCACCCTCTCCCTTTGCGGTTATTCGGATGCCCAATTTTGCTGGTTGCGTATTGAGCGCAATCGACTTCTGGACTTGTCAGTTTATTGGTTCTTCTCTTGTATCGTGGTCTTCCGCAAGCAGTCTAGTGTCGCTCAGTCTACTACAGACGCTGAATATGTTGCTGCGGCTAGCTGCTGTTCTCAGTTGCTTTGGATGATGGCCACTTTGCGTGATTTTGGTCTGAGCTTTTCTCGCGTGCCTTTGCTTTGTGACAGCACGAGTGCTATTAGCGTTGCTAAGAACCCTGTGCTTCACTCGAAGACCAAACACATTGATGTGCGCTTTCATTTTTTGCGTGACCACCAGGAAGTGATATCGACCTTCGCCGTGTCGATACTCATCATCAGTTGGCTGATATTTTCACCAAGCCTTTAGACGAATCAACCTTTAATCGGTTGAGGGGTGAGCTTGGTGTGTGTTTCCCCTTTTAGATGGGGGAAACATTTTGGTTCATGTATAATAGACTGATTTTCGTTTATCTTTCTTTTCTTTTGCTTTTGGCATACGCATTTACATTCTAAGCTTCACGTATATAATCATTAGAATGTAACTATGCTCTGTAGTATGCTCTGATGCTTATGTTAATGCTTATAGCTTATGCTCTTTCTGATCACTAGTACATGTTGTGAGCTGAGCTATTTTTGAATGGTGAATTTGCTTAATGAACCTAAAATCTGAAAATGTTCACCATTGAGATATGCAACTAGCATGTGTAGGATGTGTTGAGTTCACTCGTGCTTTTCATATATGCTAGGTTGCTATGTCTCTAGTTCTGAGTCATTCACTTGCTTGGTCTATTCATATCCTGTATAAATTGAACCAAGTTTTTAAGTGAATTGAAAGATCGGGATGGGATTGCTTGTCAACACATCACGGTATCGATACTCTTTCTCATTGCACTTTGAGTTAAACTTGAGCCATGTAGTGTATGACCGAAACCGTAGCTTTAAGCTTCTGATTACTTCGGCATAGCTTCGCTCGGTTGAAAAGTTAGGCAATGACAAGCTTTCAACCTCTCGCAATCACATGCTAATAATTGAACTTGTGTAATTTCACCCGCTGCAACTCCGATCTAAATTTGAAATCACAAGTGTATGTTCATTCTTAAGCATGATGATTGAACTTTGCTAGGGGTAGTTCACTTGTATACATGGTTAGCACTTGTTCGAATTCCTATCTATACTAGTGTAGTGCTATTTTGGTGGTGACTACCTTTTGCCTAAAAAACTGCTCACTTTGCTCATATGTTCATATTTCATATTCGGTGATCAGTTAGAGCCTTTGCTATATGAGTGCTTAGTTGTGTCATTAGAGTTATACTGTTTAGAGCATCTTTGCATTCTTTGACTATATGCCTGAAGCTGCTAACTTGCATTTTGACTCATATGCAATTTTGGAAGGGGGAGAGTTTCTCTTGTTGGCTTTTGATAGTGCCTTTGCTGAGGGGGAGAACTTTCACTTGATTAGTGCATTTTCAACTAAGGGGGAGAAACTGCAAATCATATGCTTCCTAGGTTCAACTAAGGGGGGGTTTTCATTAAGGGGGAGAAAATTTTCAAATATTGTGCTTTCCGTGTTGGACCTGGCGAGAGTTTTCCTGTTTTATGCACTTCGCGGGGGAGCTTGCTGCTTTCTGTTGGCCATAAGGCATTGGTATCAAGCTTTCTTGCTAGTTGTGTTGAGCCCTGTGCCTCTATCTGAGGGACTAGCATTGCTTTGATTTCTCAATGGTGTCTAGCTCTCTTTCTGGAGTTTTCAGTTGGTACTTGCTAGCGGTGTTGAGCCTGTTCTACCTCTTCTTGAGGGCTAGCTTTGCTTTGCTTCGTTGCGTCCAGCGTTGCCCATGTCTTTGGGGACCAAGTTGTTTTGTTTCTTCCACTTGACTTCTTCGGCTTGCTATGCTTTTGGGTCACTTGGTCGAGTTCTCTCCTCTCTTCTTCCTTCCTTCTTCTTTCTATTATGATTTGTGTGAGTAGTTGACAAGCACTCATAAGAGGGAGATTGCGGATACATGGGTGTATGCCGAGTCTCTGAGTGATGAGTGATTGTCAACGGGTTTGATCGCATGTTCTTTGGCTTGTGTTGTGCAGGGTGTCGAGCACGGAGACAGGATCGAGGCAAGGTGAAGGTCAAGTAGAGACGTGCCGTGCCGATGGACCGGGAGCGGTGAAGGGCGGACGTGAGGCTGTGGACTCAGGGACCTGTGGCCTGAGATCATGCTATGTTGCTGACAGCCTAGACGAGCGCGAGCGGAGACTTGCGGGGCACGGTGTTGTCTCGGGTCGAGGACCTGGGGACACGTGTCGGTGGACGGGGTGCACGGGCGGTGCATCCCCTCTACAGCTCCGTTTGGTGGTTCAGCCAGAGAAAACCACCGGGTGGATGGTTTCCGAGTTTGGGCCACAAAACTCGGGAGGACGGTTTCCAGGTTTGGGCCACAAAACCTGGGTGCTGTGGGTTTGCCGAGTTTGGCCTCAAAACTCGGGCTGAGGACGGTTTCCAGGTTATGGGCCTCAAAACCTGGGCGCTGGCGGGTTTCCTGGTTTCGGCCACAAACCAGGGGATGGACTTGGAGGCTGGTTTCCCGGTTTGGGCCTCAAAACTGGGGGATGGCGTGAAAAGCCTGGTTTCCCGGTTTCGGCCACAAAACCGGGGGTGCAGAGCGAGGGCGGCACGTGGCGGCAATGGGAGGTCGTGTCGAGGCGACGCTACGAGTTGTGCGGGTGCGGCCGTCGGATCACAACTATCTTCGAGTTGGTCCAGAATAAACCTAGGCTTTAGCTGGTTCGCTCTGTAATTAGTTAGGGGTAGAGTGGGAATTAGGATTAGTTAGAATTAGGATAATTAGGAGGAGACACCCACCTCCCCATCTATCTCAGTCATTTGCTCTTTTGCTTCTAGGTTTTCCTCTGTCTCTCTCACCTGCCGTAGCAAACTGAGATCCACAGAGAAGACAATCATACCTCTGTGCCTGAGATTTTGAGGAAGTGAGACCGTAATCTCACTATTGTAGCGTGTGGTAGCCACGGTTGCAAATTCGTAATTCGCGTTTTGTTCGTCTTCGGTTGTTCTTTTCGACGTTTCGCCTCACGTTTTTCTTTGTGTTTCTCGACTCTTTTTCGATGTTTCGATATCTCTTGACCAAGAAGTCCTTAGATCAGTCTGAGGCACTTCTTTCCATCGAAGGAATTCACCTCTAACCTCACGAGCTAGTAGATCGATTGATTTTCGTTTCGGGTCAAGTTTTTCTCCCTTCCCCCGATTTTCTCTTCGATTCGTCGATTTGGATAGATCGAGCCATGATCTCTTAGAGATAGCTCACTATTCTCCTTGTGACTCCTCTCACCAAGTCGATACCTAGAGGATTTGTGTTGGTGAGTTTGAATCGAATCAGTGGACGAATGCTCAGTCTCGGGTGACCGGATGCTGTCTTCGGGTGATGACCGGACGCTAGGGTTCAGGGTCCGGTCGTTGAATGAGTTCTTCTGTTCTTTTCTACGACTTGACCGGACGCTGGCTTCAGGGCACGACCGGACGCGCCTCCTTCACTGTTCATCCAGTTTTGACCTTTGTGACCGGACACTCGCCTCTGACCGGACGCTCCCCTGCAGTGAGTCCGGTCAGGAACAGAGAGCTTCCAAAGTCGATTTTAACCGACCGGACGCGTCCGGTGCCTGTTGATCGGACGCTCCAGTGAGTCCGGTCAGTGCTGTTTCGCGCTGTTTCGTCCGCGGTTTGACAGTTCGACTTCAGATTTGGTTTTGGGTTTTTGCGTTGGATTTCCGACTTCATGCTCTACTGAAATCGGGCTTCTCGCTTTACAAAATATCCTGAATCCCCCGAGCAACTGAGGTTACCCAAAGCCCATCCAGTCACTAGTTGACTTCCGTGAACTTGGGTAAGGAAGTTTTTGTGGTGTCCCGCTGTGTTCCTACGGAACATCCACCCATTCTCTTGGGTCGTGGACATCACGCTCATCGGTTTTGCTTTTGGGGTTGATTCTCTGGACAGTAGTAACAAGTTTCCGAAAGGAATTTTGTAGCTCCCATTCACCCCCCTCTGGTTGCTTTCTGGTAGCACTCTCGGGTCCTTCACTTGGGTTGGCCCAAGTTCCACTCCCTGCCACGTCACCGATCCGTGTGACCTCCCCAAGGCCAAATCTTGGCCCTTGGTCACTAGGTGGCATGGCATCGAACGGCTCAGGATGAAGTGGCGTGGATCAAGGCTGAATGGCGGTTGCTAGTACATGCAACCAACCTCCAAACCGCCTTGGACAACCACCTGAAGGTCGTAGGATCAAAGTCGGTGCATCCAGCGGCCAGGAGACTGGCGGCCGCCAGTAGGGTGTGGCGCCCGCCACCTGACCTAACCCTAGGTCGGCCCCCTGGTACCCCCCCCCTCACCCTCCCTCATCTCCTGATAAATACCCCCCTGGTGGCACCATTCCATTCGTACCATCACAAAGCAACACCAAGCAAGTAGAAGCAAGCAAGTGAGAGCTCAGAGAGCTTAGGCAAGTAGGTAGCTAGTAGAGCAATGCATCTTTGCCCTCGTGGTAGTGAAGGACCGAAAGTGCAATACCAAGGCGACCAGAGGGGGGTGAATGGGAGCCAATAAAATTTCTCTCGAAACTTTGGCCAATTGTCCCAAAATCAACCCCGAGAAGCAACGACCGAAACCGTGATGCTCACGACCCTTGGAAGCGGGTGGATGATCCCTAAGATCACAGCGGAGCACCACAAAGCACAAGCAACCCAAAGACCAAAGCTTCAGCTCAAGTTTGCCCCTTGAAAACTGAGTCCCGAACGTAGATTGGAGGCTACGTCGAGAAATCCCCAAATACCAATGCTAACAAGTAGCAAAGATACCTAGAGAGGTTTCTTGGTTAACTATAGAGCCAAACGAGAAGTCCGAAAACCAAGCGGAAAAGCCGGGAGAGCAAACACACTAAAATGCACCCTTCAGCAGGGTCCCGGACTGTCCGGCCCCCCAGTCCCGGACTGTCCGCAAATCCTTGGCGGACTGTCCGCCGGCGAAGACTCGAAAACAGCAAGGTTGCTGAAGTGTCTCTGGACACTCTCAGACTATCCGCGACTCTGAACTGCGGACTATCCGCCGGTCAAGAAAAATCAAGTCCGCCGAAGAACACAACACTGACCCGGCGTGGGTCCCGACGCCCGGACTGTCCGCCGGTGTAAACCGCGGACTGTCCGCGACCTTGCAGAGAGGGTGATTTTGGTCGCCTTCTCTCCAAATCTCTCCAAATCTGATCCAAATCAAAATCCCACGTTCCCAACTTGGAGAAGATGATCACAGAGTAGTTAGGAGACTATCCCCAAGAAATCATCCGCTCGAATCAACTAAAACACCGGGAAATCAAAAGGGAAGGTGAAAGAACCGAAAAAGCACCACGAAAACGAAATCAACCCGATCAACTTGTTCATGAGGAGTTAGATGAATTCCTTCACTCAAGATGACCTCCTCGATGAAACGAACAAGATGATTCAAACGGATTTCGCAAAGACGCAGTAGAGAGGGAGATCGATTGACGGGAAAATCGCGGAGAAACGAAGAACGCGAAGAACATGAACCAAAACGCGAATCAACACATCGATCTGCAACCGTGTGGCTACCACACTCTACAACAGTGAGGTTACGGCCTCACTTCCTCAAAATCTCAAGTACACAGAGGTATGGTTCTCTGCGGATCTCAGTAGCTACAGCAGGGGATGGGAGAGCTGGAAAACCTAAGCCTGGAAGAGCAAATGACTGAGATAGGTGGGGAGGTGGGTGTCTCCCCCTACTTATCCTAATTCTAACTAATCCTAATTCCCACTCTACCCCTAACTAATTACAGAGCAAACCAGCTAACCCTAGGGTTATTCTGGACCAACTCGAAGTAGGTGGTGATCCGACGGCCACGCCCGCACAACTCGTAGCGTTGCCTCGACGCAACCTCCCGATTACCGCCACGTGCCGCCCTCGCGCTGCACCCCCCGGTTTTGTGCGAAACCAGGAAACCAGGCTTTTCACCCCCACCCCCCCGGTTTTGAGGCCCAAACCAGGAAACCAGCCTCCAAGTCCATCCCCTGGTTTTGTGGCCGAAACCAGGAAACCCGCCAGCGCCCAGGTTTTGAGGCCCAAACCTGGAAACCGTCCTCAGCCCGAGTTTTTGAGGCCCAAACTCGGCAAACCGTAGCACCCAGGTTTTGTGGCCCAAACCTGGAAACCGTCCGCCCGAGTTTTGTGGCCCAAACTCAGAAACCATCCACCTGGTGGTTTTCTATGGCTCAACCACCAAACCAAAACTGTAGAGGGGATGCACCGCCCATGCACCTCGTCCACCGACACGTGTCCCCAGGTCCTCGACCCAGGCAACACCGTGCCCTCCAAGTCTCCGCTCGTCGCTGTCCCAGGCTGTCAGCCACCACAGCTGATCCTCAAGCCACCGGTCCCTCAGTCCAAGCCTCACGTCCGCCCTTCACCGCTCCCGTCCATCGGCACGGCATGTCTCTACTTGACCTTCACCTTGCCCTCGATCAATGTCTCCGTGCTCGACACCTGCACAACACAAGCCAAGAACCTGCGATCAAACCTGTTGACAATCACTCATCACTCAGAGACTCGGCATACACCCATGTATCCGCAATCTCCCCCTTGATGAGTGCATTGTCAACTACACACACAAATCATAATAGAGAGAAGAAGGAAGAAGAGAAGAGAGAACTCGACCAAATTACCCAAAAGCGTAGCAAAGCCGAAGAAGGTCAAGTGGAAGAAGCGAAACAACTTGATCCCCAAAGACATGGGCAACGGCTCGACGCAACAAGCAAAGCAAAGCTAGCCCTCAAGAAGAGGTAGAACAGGCTCAATACCGCTAGCTAGTACCAACTGAAAACTCCAGAAAGAGAGCTAGACACCAATTGAGAAATCAAAGAAAATGCTAGTCCCTCAAGATAGAGGCACAAAGGCTCAACACACTAGCAAGAACTCGATACCAATGCCTTACAGCCAACCAAAAAAACAGCAAGCTCCCCCTCGAATAGTGCATACAACCAGGAAAAACTCCCCCTTAGGTCCAACTTGGGAGGGGCACAAAGATTTGAAAATTTCTCCTCTTAGCGAAAACTCCCCCTTAGTTGAACACCCAGGAAGCATATGATTTGCAAACTCTCCTCCTTAGTTGAAAATGCACTAATCAAGCGAAAAACTCTCTCCTTCAGAAAATGCACCAGCAAAAGTGCCACTAAGCAAGCATCTTCCCTTTCAATCATGCAAATGAGTCAAAATGCAAGTTAGCAGCTTCAGGAAAATAGTCAGGAGAATGCAAAGATGCTCTACAAAGTAAAACTCCAATGACTCAACAACATAAGCAGCAAGCTAGCAAAGGCTCAAACTGATCACTAAATACGAAATATGAACAAGTGAGCATAGTGAGCAGTTTTTAGCCAAAAGATAGTCACCATCAAAACTGCACTACACATGTATAGGAAGGAATCCGAACGAGTGCTAAACATGTATACAAGGTGAACTACCCCTAGCAAAGTTCAACCATCATGCTTAGAATGAACATACGCTTGTGATTTCAGTTTTAAATCATAGTTGCAGCGGTGAAATTTCACAAGTTCAAAACTTAGCATGTGCTTGCGAGAGGTTGAAAGCTTGTCATTGCCTAACTTTTCAACCGAGCGAAGCCTATGCCGAAGCAATCAAAAGCTTAAAGCGTCGGTTTCTTTCATACACTACACGGCTCAAGTTTAACTCAAAGTGCAATGAGAAACAGTCTCGATGCCGTGATGTGTTGACAAGCATCCCATCTCGATCTTTTTAATTCACTTAAAGACTTGGTTCAAATTTTATACAGGATATGAACAAATCAAGCAAGTGAATGACTCAGAACTAGAGACATAGCAACCTAGCATATATGAAAAGCACGAGTGAATTCAACACATCCTACACATGCTAGTTTTCATATCTCAATGGTGAAAATTTTCAGATTTTAAGTTGATTAAGCAAATTCACCACCATTTCAAAAGAGCTCAGCTCACAACATGTACTAGTGATCAGAAAGAGCATAAGCTACAAGCATCAACATAAGCATCGGAGCATACTAAACAGAGCATAGTTACATTCTAATGACTATACACATGAAGCTCAGAATGTAATGCGTATGCTAAAAATGCAAAAGAGAAGAAAGACAACGAAAAGA
This sequence comes from Coix lacryma-jobi var. lacryma-jobi, assembly GCA_009763385.1. Taxonomy (NCBI): domain Eukaryota; kingdom Viridiplantae; phylum Streptophyta; class Magnoliopsida; order Poales; family Poaceae; genus Coix; species Coix lacryma-jobi. Next base: position 100,800 of record VDCT01000559.1, read on the forward strand.
GTCAGTTTATTATACAAGAACAAAATGTTTCCCCAATCTAAAAGGGGAAACACACACCAAGCTCACCCTCAACCGATTAAAGGTTGATTCGTCTAAAGGCTTGGTGAAAATATCAGCCAGTTGATGATGAGTATCAACATGGCGAAGGTTGATATCACCCTTCTCCTGGTGGTCACGCAAAAAATGAAAGCGCACATCAATGTGTTTGGTCTTCGAGTGAAGCACGAGGTTCTTAGCAACGCTAATAGCACTCGTGCTGTCACAAAACAAAGGAACATGAGTAAGCTCAGACCAAAATCACGCAAAGTGGCCATCATCCAAAGCAACTGGGAACAGCAGCTAGCTGCAGCAACATATTCAGCCTCTGTGCTAGACTGAGCGACACTAGACTGCTTGCAAGAAGACGACGAAAACAAGAAAGAACCAATAAACTGGCAAGTCCCAGAAGTGGACTTGCGCTCAATACGCCAACCAGCAAAGTCGGCATCGGAATAACCGCAAAGGGAGAGGGTGGAGGAGCAGAATACCAAATCCCGAATTCAGGTGTGAAACGAAGGTACCTGAAAATGCGCTTTCACCGCCTGACGGTGAGAAATGCGCGGCGACGCCTGAAAGCGCGCGCACAGACACACCGCGAACTGAATGTCCGGGCGTGTCGCCGTCAGTAGAGCAGCGACCCGATCATGCTTTGGTACTCCTTCTGGTCCACTGCTTCTCCATCCTGTCCGCATCCAGGGCAGTCGTCGTCGACATGGTTGTTGGAAGTGGCTTGGCCTCACCCATATCGAACCGCTTCAGCAAGTCCTTGGTGTACTTGCCCTGGTGCACAAACGTCCCCTCTCGGGTTTGCTGATTTGCGAACCCGAGAAAGATGTGAACTCGCCCATCATGCTCATCTCGAACTCCCTACTCATAGTATCTGCAACTTGGCAACCAAAGCGTGAGAAGAACCACCGAAAATAATATCATCCACGTAAATCTGGACCAAGAGAGTGTCTTTGCCTTGCTTGAGGAGAAAAAGCGTTTATCTACACATCCCATTTTAAAACCCCTTAGCAAGCAAAAAGGTCTTCAACCTATCATACCAGGCTGTAGGGGCTTGTTTCAACACCATATAAAGCTTTGTGAAGTTTAAAATATGGTTCAGAAACTTGGATTTTGAAAACCGGGGGGTTGCTCAACATAAACTTCCTCTCTCTATGTAGCCGTTTAAGAAGAAGGCACTCTTGACATCCATTTCAAAAAGTTTGAAACCTTTGATGCAGCAAAAGCCAAAAGTATCCTAATAGCCTCCAACAAGCTACGGAGCAAAAGTTCTCCTCATAATCTATCCCCTCCTTCTGACTATAACCCTTGGCCATAGACGCGCTTTGTTCCTCACATGTGCCATCCTCTCCTTGTTTGTTTTTAAAAACCCATTTTGTCCAATAGGATTACAGTCTGGAGGAGGTGGAACTAGAACCCAAACCCGATTTTGCTCAAAATTTTCTAACTCCTCATGCATGGCATTACCCAATCGGGATCCATCAAGCGTGTCTGTTGATGCTCACTAATGCTCATATTAACCATCAACTATTGCATAAATAACATGAATTGAAACATAAAGCATAGTTGTAAGGTTTGATTCTAACGAGTTCCACGAGTTTTGGGATCTCCCATTGTTTTGCAGGATATTCAATTTCATCAAATCAACACTATCTCAATGGCTAATTGGAGGACACGTTGCGTAGAGCTCATCGCGCTGATCGAAACAGATATATTATTTGTTATTTTTGGACTTCAGAATAGAAAGATATGATTTTTTGCAATTAAAAAGGAATGCTGATGTCATCGCTGCATCACCAACCCCGCTACAGTAGCATGCACCCAACGGGAAGAGCAGTCACGTGGGCTGCTAATGGCATGTGCATGGGCACTCACACAGGCAGAGACAAGGTGGGCCAGAGCAGGCCCAGCTACCCCCTAGCGAAGGAACAACCAACGCTCGGCCCATCACACAGCGACACGTGGCGTCAGGCACTACAGGCGTGCGCGTCCGCGGCGGGAGCAGGCCGCATGCGTCTCACGCTGGGCCGAGACGCGTGGCGGGCCAGGAGCGTTCGCCAGGCCGTTTTGCTTGATTGTCCGCGGGTGGGGGCAGTTGGGCCAGCTCAACCGGTCGATCCAGCTGACCAGAAGGCCTATTTTTCTCTAGTTAAAGCAAACAGCGACCAGTGATAGGTTTGGCTCCGGTTCGGGCCCTTGGAGGCCGGTTCTCGTCCGGTTTCTTCTGCAGGAAGCTCGGGACAACTCCAGAAGGTTCTCCACGAGTCCCAAGGTCGGTCCAACACAGATTTAATCATACGTGGTACAAAACGCGGCATATGGATCCAACGATGGGCGATTAATGTGACGCGGATCGATGACGTGCAATTCCTTACCCCCTACTCCATCCAGGACTATATAAGAGACCCCAGGGCGCCCCCAAGAGCCATCTCCATCTTCATTATTCATCTCCACATCAGAATCTAGGGTTTCAAGTAGAAGTAGAGGTCCCTCTGGTTGATCGTCTATTTCTAGTTATATTTCATCTTCTAGTTCTAGATCTTGTTCTAGTTCATCTCTAGTTGTAATCTAGAGAGGAGGAGGAGAGAGCTGAGGAGGAGCCGGATCTGTCGGATCTTCCTCAACATTGTATTGGTGCGCATCTGGTTCGTCTTCAAGTAATCTCCAGGTTCTTCATTTACTATTTCTGAGTATTATATTTAATTACAGTTCTTGCTTTATTTCATTTATGGATCTCTGCTCGTATCGAGTGCTCTAATTATACTAGTTAATTAGAGTAGTAAGCGTTAGTGTAGACGTGGTGTCTAGACTAGGTTTACCTGAGTTTGCACCCAGCCCCACGGATAGTTTGTGGTAGCTCCAGGTGGTGACAGCCCTCACGGCCGACGTAGTCCACCACGTTCGGGTTGGTGTTTGTAGGACCATAGTCGGAGCTTCCTAGCCCCTTTCTCATCCCTTTCTGTGGCTATGTTTGATGTCCCGAAGTAAGTAAAGTTTAGTAAGTCCTTTAAATTAAAGATCCCTGCTATAAAACCCTAAATCTCTCTCTACCCATTTTATCATTCTTTTTCTTGGACATTCTTGATTCTTCTAGTACACTTCACGTTCCCCGTGGAAATCGATACCCTGGAATACTCTCGGGTGAAAGCTACATCGGTATCCAACATGTTTGCGGATTTTTCTGTGTGCGTTTAAAACCCAACAAGCTTTCTAGCACCGTTGTCAGGATCGAACCCGGGTCACCCCGCGGACAAGCGGGTACTACTCCACCACTAGACTACAACAACATGAATTCCACTCCTATCTATAATAACTTCACTCCAAAGGGTGAATTGTTTGGAGCCACCACCATCATCACATCCATTCTTAAAGATGGCTACCAATTCGTCCCGGCTTTATAGCCATGGTTCAGGAGCAACCCTTCTCTGGCTAAAGACGAGAATCCTTACACCCACCTCCGTGAATTTGAGCAATTGTGTTCTTCTTTGTCTATTGCTTGCATGACAAAAGAGACATTAATGATGGAAATTATTTCCGTTCTCCCTCCCTTTTGGAAGAGCAAAACAGTGGTATGCTCATAACGTAGAGGAGTAGATGGAAACTGGGATGAACTTCGAGACAAATTTTGTCTTGCTTTCTTCCCTCTATCTCAATCACTGCCCTTTGAATAGAAATTCTTACCTTTAACAAAAAGAAGGAGACACTAGCAGCAGCAGCCTGGGCTAGATTTTATGAGCCTGTAAACACTGGCCCAGATCATTCTTTGACTGAAGACGTTATTTTACAACATTTTCATTATGGTCTTAGCAAAGAAGCTGCCCTTTTTCTTGATACCTCTTCAGGATGATCATTCACTCATTAAACCATTGTAGTGAAGGAAAAGTCATCCTAGAGAAAATCCTTGAGAACACTCCTTACACTGGCGTTTATGATGAATTCCCTGAAGAAGAAGTCAAGCCCAGCCCCAAACCAAAAGATGAGCCAATAGAGGAGGCACAAGTAACCGAATTAAAAACTCCAATAGATCATTCTCATAATTTGGTCATCGAAAACCCTCCTAATAAGGGAAAACAAACTCAGCTAGAGGATGATGAATCGTCACCTTTAGAGCTTCCCTTCCAATTTGAGGAAGATATCTTTGAAGATTATGGAACACCTCGAATTGTCCTATCCAAGCTAGACCTCGGGCACATACCACTCCTCCTGACCCCATGAAGAGCCATTTTTCACTGAACACATCAAAAGCCTCTCATCGGTCATGAGTTATGAGTGGTTGAATGAAGTAGAGTTATCTCCAGAGGTAGCACGTGTTACCACTCCTTCCACCATTCATTTGTGCCAAATTAGAGGGCATGCTATGTCAGTCTACTACAATCCTTCCATCGGGATAAACTTTATTTCGAAGGCTTTGGCCGACATTCTTTTTCCCGACGCATCCTTAACCCCATCATAAAAACTTTTACAAAGCTCATCAGGATCTATTCTTGAAAATTTTGGGGTCTTAAGGGTTGTTCCTATCACTATGAATGACTCTGGGGTTGTCTGGATTTTCATATTTATGACACCCCGGAGATTCCTCTTCTGATTGACAGACCAATCATGAGGCTTTTACAAAAGGAACAACAAGGATGTTTAGACTTTAAGGTTGGGGAATCCACTATAAGTGTTCCACTTGCTCGTTCTATATAACACTATGGTAGAACCCCAGCCTGAGCAAGACTCCTTTGAGGAGGTCTTAATGGCATCCCTAGAAGAGATGGCTCAACCAACCTCGACGATGAACACTTTGTTCAAGAAGAGGAAGAGTTAGCAGAGCCTATCGAGCTAGACAAATACAAGGAGCCTCCACCTCCCTCAATAGAGCTAAAACCTCTCCCTCCAGGGCTAAAATATGTCTTCCTCCATAATAATCAAGAAACTCCAGTGATCATTAGTGACAAACTCACAAACGATGAACCCCAAAAGCTTGTCACCATTTTAGAAAGACATAGACCTGCTATAGGCTACTCACTCGAAGACCTCAAGAGCGTCAGTCCCGCTCTCTGTACTCATCGCATCCCTACTGATCCTAACTGCACACCTTCAAGGGAGCCGCAATGGAGACTTAACAACGCTATGCGAGAGGTTGTTAAGAAAGAGGTTCTCAAACTTTTGCACGCCGGGATTATTTATCCTATGCCACATAGTGAGTGGGTTAGCCCTGTCCATGTAGTGCCAAAGATGGGAGGTATGATAGTCATTAGGAATGAGAAGAACGAACTCATCCCTCAACGAACTGTCACTGGGTGGCGGATGTGCATTGACTACCGGAAACTAAACAAGGCCACTAAGAAGGACCACTTTCATTTACCATTCATCGACGAGATGTTAGAACGTCTCGCGAATCATTCCTTCTTTTGTTTCCTTGATGGATATTCCGGGTATCATCAAATCCCAATCCACCCTGATGACCAAAGTAAGACTACATTCACATGCCCATATGGAACTTATGCATACCGACGGATGTCATTTGGGTTGTGCAATGCTCCAGCTTCTTTCCAACGGTGCATGATGTCTATCTTCTCTCTGACATGATAGAGAAAATAATGGAGGTATTCATGGATGATTTTACTGTCTATGGAAAAACCTTCGATGAATGTTTGGAGAATTTAGATAAAGTCTTACAAAGGTGTGAAGAAAAGCACTTAGTCCTGAACTGGGAGAAATGCCATTTTATGGTTCAGGAAGGAATAGTGCTAGGACATAGGATCTCCGAATGTGGGATAGAAGTGGATAAAGCAAAGATCGAAGTTATCGAACAACTTCCTCCTCCCACGAATGTGAAAGGAATCCGAAGCTTTCTGGGACATGCAGGGTTTTATAGGTGATTCATTAAAGACTTTTCTCAAATTGCTAAACCCCTGACTAGTCTCCGAGCTAAGGATATGCCCTTCATCTTTAATGATGAGTGCCATGCAGCCTTTCAAATCCTTAAAAAGGCACTCATCTCAACTCCAATTATTCAACCACCTGATTGGAAGCTTCCATTCGAGATCATGTGTGACGCTAGCGACTTTGCGGTTGGAGCCGTTTTAGGCCAAACCAAGGATAAGAAGCACTATGCTATATCCTATGCTAGCAAAACCTTATCCGGGCCATAGCTCAACTATGCTACAACAGAAAAAGAGTTGTTGGCTGTTGTCTTTGCTATAGACAAGTTTAGATCTTACTTAGTGGGGGCAAAGGTAATTATCTAACCGATCATGTAGCTCTTAAGTACCTCCTCACTAAGAAAGATGCTAAGCCTCGGTTAATCCGATGGATTCTTCTACTCCAAGAGTTTGACATAGAGATAAGAGATAAAAAGGGAGTAGAGAACTCGGTAGCTGACCACTTGTCTATGCTGCAGTATAAGGAAACACATGAGCTACCCATCAATGACTACATAAGGGACGATACCCTGCTCAAGGTAACAACCTCCGATCCATGGTACGCAGACATCGTGAACTTTATGGTAAAAGGCTATGTCCCACCTGGTGCAAACAAAAGAAAATTGATCTATGATAGTCGCTCGCACCTATGGGATGAGCCATATCTTTTTCGAGTCTGCGCCGATGGATTGTTGAGAAGGTGTGTTCCTATGGCTGAGGCTACTCAAATTATGGAAACATGTCATGCCTCGCCATATGGAGGACACTATGGAGTATTCCGGACACATGCCAAGATCTGGCAAAGTGGTTTCTTCTGGCCAACGATGTATCAAGATACAAAGGAGTTCGTTAGGAGATGCCACAAATGCCAGAAACATGGGAATATCAATGCCCGAGATGCAATGCCTCTCACAAACAATCTTCAAATTGAACTCTTTGATGTGTGGGGGATTGTTTTCATGGGGCCATTTCCTATGTCCGGGAATTGCGAGGATATCTTGGTAGCTGTAGACTATGTGTCCAAATGGGTAGAAGCAATACCGTGCAGAAATGTTGATTCAAAACATGCCAAGAGAATGTTCCATGAAGTAATATTTCCTCGCTTTGGTATGCCCCGGATGGTCATAAGTGATGGAGGGTCACATTTCATATATAAGGTCTTCCGGAAGTACCTGGCAGATCATGGAATTCGTCATAACATTGCTACATACAGCCTATCATCCTCAAACTAGCGTCAAGCAGAAACATCTAACAAACAAATCAAGAATATTCTACAAAAGACCGTTGATGAAATGGGGAAAGGATGGAAGGACAAACTCCCTGATGCACTCTGGGCATATCGAACTGCATACAAAACACCCATAGGCATGTCACCTTATCAGCTCATATATGGGAAAACATGTCATCTACCTGTCGAGCTTGAGTTCAAAGCTCACTGGGCCATGAAATGATGGAACATGGACTTTGAAGCTGCAGGGACAAAAAGAAAGATGCAACTCTCAGAGCTAGAAGAATGGCGTGAAAAAGCTTACCATAATGCTAAGATCTACAAAGAGAGAACAAAGAGATGGCATGATAAGAGAATCGAGCATAAGGAGTTTAAGCTCGGGGATAAGGTTTTGTTGTTCAATTCAAGAGTTAAGCTCTTTGGGCATGGGAAACTTTGGAGTAAGTGGGAAGGACATTTTAAGGTCATCGACACTTCAACTCATGGAGCCATTACCATCCAAGATGATACAGGTAACACATTTAAGGTAAATGGCCAACGCTTAAAAGTTTTTCTTGAACCTGAAAATGTGGAAAAAGAAGTAGACTTGATTGAATTCTTGCAATTTAATGATCCAATCTAAAATCAATCAGCCTAATAACTCTAGACAACTAATGCTTATAAGCCTAACACCTAACTAGTTCCACAAGTTTTGTTGTCTATTTGAGTTTCACAGGATTTGAGAGGCAAAAAAGCTGACAAGCAAGTGTGGATGTTCCATCTACTATCGGAGCACTATCCAATAGTGTCCAACATCTCGGGGCTCAAATCAGCAACAAATGCAGAATGAGCAAAGTGAGAAATGTGTTGTGACCTGGACCGAGTGACACGTTCGTCGATGCTGCCGATCATCTGCTGAGGGGGGTGCTGGCGCTGGATGTGTCGTGGTGCCTCCCGAGCTGAAGTAGCCTCCCCGTCAACAGCAGCTGGTGCCTCAACGGGTACAAAGGGTACCCGCGCGGGGTGGCGGATCCCAAGGCCCCCAGGAAGAAGACGTGTTGGGGCCGTGAGTCGTCGTAGTAGCCGCTCTTTGCAGCACAGCAGGTGGAGGCGATGCTGGGTCATCCATGCCTTCAGCATCCACGTCCTCGTCATCAAAAAGAGGCTCACCTATGTCAGACCCCAATTTTAAAGAACAAAATTGGAGCACAATATATGTATGCCAGGATCAATTTTCATACTATATCGACATCATAGTAAATATCAAAATAATGCTTTATTAATATCTCGAACATTATTACAAAAAATGACCCTCAGGTCCAAAAGAAAAGTACAGACTCTCAGTCTAACTCTAATGTAGACTCGCGAAAACTGGGCGCCATCTCCACAGGAAGGTCGACCGGGGGCTGCGCCATCCTAGTGCAAGTCATCTGGGTCGTATCCACCATCTTCTGGGTACAAGTTGTCGAGGTCATAACCACCATCTTCGGGGTACTCCTGCTCTGCATCGTCGACTCCAACGTCTGGGTGGGGTAGCAGGGGGTTCAAAGAGGAAGGGTGAGTACATCGAAATGTACTCCGCAAGTGTAGGAAATAAATGCTTATGAGGCTATTATCAAAGGTAGGCTGACTTAGTTTGACTCAAGCACCTAAAGCGACATAACCCTATTAATCCTGTTAATCCTATGCACCTATTTACTAGGTTATAACCACAATCTCCAACAGTAACAGTAACCACAATCGGAGTCGCACCGAGCAAACCACACTCGGAGTCACACCGAGCAACCAACACTTGGAGTCCACCAAGCAACCACACTTGGAGTCACACCAAGCAACCACACCTGAAGTCCATCAGGCAAACCACACCTGAAGTCCATCAGGCCACCCACAAGGCCGACTCGAAGAGTCCCCCTATGTGTATTAATTCCATATGTCACGACATAGAAAGCTACCTTCCGTAATAACACCAGGTCTGCGCCCGAGCCTGGGAATCACTCCCATACCAAGCAGTAACCCGCGTAGAAGAAGCCTCTGTACCCATGTCATATGGGACTAATGACCACATAAGGCTTCCCTAACGAACCAGACCCAACCCACCAACTAATCTCGAAGAAGTCCAAGCCGCTCGTGACCGTGAGCACGGCTGATATATCAGTTTTACACTCTGCAGAGGTTGCACATCGTTACCCATGAGTCATGCGTTTCCCCATCACGCTAAACACTGCCAAGGTGCACAGCGGGGTTGCACTACAAGGCCTTTACAAAGCCCCCTCCAAGTCCGTTCCACACGTACCTCTAAGGTTTCACCCCGTACAAAGGTCTACGACCCCTAGGGCCCCCTCGTGAGCCACTAAAACAAACCCCGTGTGGACCCTCAACTTGGAGGTAACTGATTAATTAGCCAGGTTCGTCCCATTCCAAACCTCATGGTTGCGCTGTTAAGCTGGGTTCAGGCTTCGAGAACCGGGTCCTAGGGATCCCGGTAGGATAAATCTAGCACAAGCCCAAAACCAAAAACCAAATGCAGCTGCCGAGTCCCACGGCACAAAAACCACCACACGGTCCATCCTGCCGGATATACCTACTCACCATACTACAACATTACCAACCCACATGTTCCATAGATCATTAATCCGAATTAATTATTATTAACCATCCCATCCCAACCATGACTGCAGGGCTAAGCATGAATTCTACCCATAACATCCCAAACCAGGTGTCAAGGAAATATAGCAAGTTCTAGTAAACCGTATATGGGATTCAATATTAAGACACTGCATGCAACTATTGAGTCTAACTACTCTAACTCAAAAGTAAAATAAATACGGGAGCAATATGTGCAAGGACACTTGCCTTCGGACTGGGTCGGATCGACGGAGACGAAGGCTGGATGGATTCTGAGGTTCTGCGTAGCTCGCACTCGCTGGATCAAGCATCATCACATGGCCCAAACAGACATAATAAATAATAGTACATCAACAATAGTAAAAAGTAATTTAAACAGATCTACTACGTAGAGCTCGACGAGACGAATCTAACGCAAGTTGAACGGGTCAAATCGGAGTTAAAACGCAAAAGTTATGGGCATTTGAATCTAGATGGCAAAACTGTGAATAAATTGAATTCATTTTTGTAATTTAAATAAAAGAAAACTGAATTAAAAAGGCAACAGGGCCGGGCCTCATTTACTCAGAAACCAGAGGGTTAGGATGCGAGATTTCTCAGGCACAACCAACAGTCGCGGCGGAATGCGGGTCCTGCGGATACATGGTTGTATGCCGGGTCTCTGAGTGATGAGTGATTGTCAACGGGTTTGATCGCAGGTTCTTTGGCTTGTGTTGTGCAGGTGTCGAGCACGGAGACAGTGATCGAGGGAAGGTGAAGGTCAAGTTGAGACGGGCCGTGCCGATGGACCGGTGCGGTGAAGGATGGGCGTGCCGTGCGGCGGACGTGCCATGCTGATGTACCGAGCGGCGAAGGGCAGACGTGAGGCTTGGACTGAGGGACCAGAGTGCCTGAGGATCAGCTGTGGTGGCTGGCAGCCTGGGACAGCGACAAGTGAAGACTTGTGGGGCACGGTTTTGCTCGGGTCGAGGACCTGAGGACACGTGTCGGTGGACGGGGTGCACGGGCGGTGCATCCCCTGTACGGCTCCGGTTTGGTGGTTGAGCCAGGGAAAAACCACCGGTGGACGGTTTCCAGGTTTGGGCCTCAAAACCTGGGCGTGTGTTGGGTATTTTAAAACGCACAGAGAAAAATCCGCAAGCGCACGGATACCGATGTAGCTTTCACCCGAGAGTATTCCAAGGTATCGATTTCCACGGGAACGTGAAGTGTACTAGAAGAATTAAGAGCATCCAAGAAAAGAATGGTAATGTGGATAGAGAGGGATATAGGTGTTTCTAAGCTTGTCTATCTGATTAAAGGCTCACTATACTTTACTTACTTCGGAGCAGCAGGTCCTTTCCAACTCTCGAGGAAGACTGGGAAGAAGGTAGTTGGGAGAAGGCTGCCGAAAGCTCTACGAGAACACCAACCCTAACGTGGTGGATTACAAAGGCCTGACAGAGCTGTCACCTCTGGGGCTACCACAACTGTCCGGAGGATTGGGCGCAAACTCAGGTAAACCCTAGTCTAGACACCATGTCTACACTAACGCTTACTACTCTAATTACCGCGGATAACTAGAGTGCTCAGTACGAGCAGAGATCTAGTAAATAAAGCAAGAACTGAAATTAAATATAATACTTAGAAATAGTAAATGAAGAACCTGGAGATTACTTGAGGACGAACTAGATGCTGCACCAATACAATGTCGAGGAAGATCCGACAGATCCGGCTCCTCCTCAGCTCTCTGCTTCTCCTCTCTCTAGATTACAACTAGATGATGAACTAGAACTAGATCTAGAACTAGAACTAGACGATCAACTAGAGGGATCTCTACTTCTACTTCGAAACCCTAGTTTCTGATGTGGAGATGAATAATGAAGATAGAGATGCCTGGAGAGGGGGATCTGGGTCTGGTTTTATAGCCCGGAGCGTGGAACGTGAGCCCTTGGATCAAACCGACTTCGGGGACGGTGGAGATGGATCCTAGGAGGTCGGTGGAAGTAGCTTGCAGAAGACGAAAGCGTGTGGCCTCCGTAGCCGACCAGTCGGTCTCCCCCATAGACCGGTCGGTCTGGCCCAGTGGGCCCACGTGGTGGGCCGCCTCGTGGTGTCTTCTGGTGTCTTCTAGATCCTTCTTTTGCACGTTTCGTCGCGAAATAATATCTTTTCATCCAGGACTCCGAATATAGCAAATGATATGTCCGTTTTGATCGTCTCGACGAGCCCTTCGCAATGGTGCACCTCCAATTCATCATTTGAGATACTTTTATATGATGAAATATTGATGTCCTACAAAACAAGTGAGAGCACCAAAACTCGTGGAACTTATTAGTTTCAAACCCTACTACACTATGCTTTGTAATTCATTTAGTGTCATTTCATGCAATAGTTGATGGTTAATTATGAGCATTAGTGAGCATCAAAAGTTCCTCCAAGCTTAACCTTTGCTAGTCCCTTAGCAAAATCAAACTCAACAATGGATCAGGAGTTGCTGCAATATCTGCACTTCTAACAAGTACTCATGCATTCAAACAAAAGTTCTCATTTGGATTAGATAAATATATCAGATTATTCATCATGGGGCTTAGTACTTTACCTTGAATCTTGAGTAATTGGAAGATAGAATGATCAAATCAAGCACTATGTCTCTTGCTCTGTCACATCACCTTTATCCCGGAGTTTTTATGAATTTTCAAAAAGCTTAAGAACATATGTTGCCAAATTAAACAATGGATCCAAGAGAAAGTCAACCATACCATTGAATCGAGAAGTGCATGTGTATGGAAAATGGAGGCGGATGCTCCTTTGAATATATCACTCTCTTTTATCTATTAAAAACACATGGCTATCAGGCTAATTCTACTATCGGGCACGTGCCCATTTTTTCTGATATTCATCATTTTTCTTTTTTTTTCGAGGTTCCGGACACTTGTCCCTTTTTATTTCCTCGGGATCTATCTTTTTGAGGTTTTGGACACTTGTTCCTTTTTATTTCCTCGGATTTTTTTTCAATAGCCACATGCTTCCAACAAACTTTTGAGAGGATTGGAACAAATAATCATGAGCATTTATGCGGAGGATGAATGAAATGTGTAAGTGATCTCAATTCAATAGTATGATAACTTTTCATAGGGTCAACAACCTAATTTAACTCAATGCATTTTTTAGTCATATTAATATTGGAAACTCTCCGAACTCTAGTGTTGTTTAAACAAGATAGTAGCTCAGATCATCACATATCATATCTGTCAACTACTTAGACTCTAGGTCAAGCAATTTTGCTACCCATGCATTTAATTTCATTTTTAAGCATCATTATTATCAGGAGAACTCATGCTTTGAAGGGCTAGGTACTTGAAAGAAATTAGATAGAGCAACTAGAACTAGATCTAGAACTAGAACTAGACGATCAACTAGAGGGATCTCTACTTCTACTTCGAAACCCTAGTTTCTGATGTGGAGATGAATAATGAAGATAGAGATGCCTGGAGAGGGGGGTCTGGGTCTGGTTTTATAGCCCGGAGCGTGGAACGTGAGCCCTTGGATCAAACCGACTTCGGGGACGGTGGAGATGGATCCTAGGAGGTCGGTGGAAGTAGCTTGCAGAAGACGAAAGTGTGTGGCCTCCGTAGCCGACCGGTCGGTCTCCCCCATAGACCGGTCGGTCTGGCCCAGTGGGCCCACGTGGTGGGCCGCCTCGTGGTGTCTTCTGGTGTCTTCTAGATCCTTCTTTTGCACGTTTCGTCGTGAAATTAATATCTTTTCATCCAGGACTCCGAATATAGCAAATGATATGTCCGTTTCAATCGTCTCGACGAGCCCTTCGCAATGGTGCACTCCAATTCATCATTTGAGATACTTTTATATGATGAAATATTGATGTCCTACAAAACAAGTGAGAGCACCAAAACTCGTGGAACTTATTAGTTTCAAACCCTACAACTATGCTTTGTAATTCATTTAGTGTCATTTCATGCAATAGTTGATGGTTAATTATGAGCATTAGTGAGCATCAACAGCGTGGACGGTTTTCGAGTTTAGCCACAAAACTCGGGCTGAGGGTTTCTGAGTTTGGCCACAAAACTCGGGCTGAGGACGGTTTCCAGTTTTGGCCTCAAAACCTGGGCGCTGCGGGTTTGCTGAGTTTGGGCCTCAAAACTCAGGCTGGTGGGCTGGTTTCCCGGTTTGGGCCTCAAAACCGGGGGATGGTTGGAAAAGGTTGGTTTTCCCGGTTTGGGCCACAAACCGGGGGTGCAGAGCGAGGGCGGCACGTGGCGGCAATCGGAGGTTGCGTGGAGGCAACGCGGACGAGTTGTGCGGGCGTGGCCGTCGGATTCACCTACCACCCGAGTTGGTCCAGAATAACCCTAGGGTTTAGCTGGTTCGTGCTCTGTAATTAGTTTAGAGGGAGGGTAGAGTAGGAATTGTACTTAGGCTTAGAATAGGTTAAGTAGTCGGGGAGACACCCTCCTCCCCCTATCTCAGTTAGTCATGTCAGTCATTTGCTCTTTCATCCTTAGGGTTTCTGTTGGCGATTCTTAACACATATCTATATCGCCAACATGCATATGATTCTCTATAAAAATGTCACCAAACTAGAGGTAGGGCCTTTTTACACTAACAAATTCCACAGTTTTGGTGAACTTGTATTTATACAGGAACAACGTGATTTGGGCCGAAAGTAAAGGAAGAATTGAAGGAAAAATCAAAACCAGTACCAAAGTGTATCAAACTTCAACCAGATTCAGACCAGCATGACGTTTCAGGCCAAATGGGCTTTTGCCCAGCCCACGGGGGCCCAGCCAGGGGGGGGCCGCCCCCCCCCCTGGAGACGCCCACCTGTCCACCGCCTTTGCAGAGGCGGTACAATCAATGTTCCTAAGGCGGTGCTAGGTGAAATTTGCAGCAAACCCCCTATTGAACCGACCTAGAACCCTATATAAGCATGGGGAGAGGACCTCTCAAGGGGGGAAGAATCAAGATACAAGAGAAGAAGTAGAGAGGAGAGCTTCACTCATATCCTTAGCCTCTAGGTTAGGAATAGAATAGGGAGTGAGATAGAGAGTAGAGTAAGAGAAGTACCAAGTAACCGGCTCCATCCCCTAGTTGCACTAGTCGGTAGGCCGAAGTATTTACTACTTCCTGCGCTGTACCTCTTCAACCCGACTTACTACATTGGAGTAAGAAAAGGTTGAGTTCTACTTTTGTTCTAGTAAGTTCTTGAGCATTGTTATCCTGTTCTTACAATCTTGCGGGTTCGTTGTCCATCTTTTGGTGGATACTCTAGTAGGGAACCTCTGAATCATTGGGGGGTTCCTGGCCAACGCTAGAGTAGTAGCTAATAGCGTAGACGTGGTGTCTAAGCTAAGAGCTACCCTCGTTTGCCTCGTATCCCACGGGTGAGGGGTCGGCGGCAGGTGGTGACAGCCCTGTTTGCCCTTAGTTTCCCCCACGTTCGGATACGGCGTAGAGCTATAGGCCGGAGTTACCTGGCAGACCAGGTATAAGCCAGTGCCCGAAGTAAGGTTGTGAAACACGTTACCTTGTTTGAGGCTTCTAAGCATTAGAAGAACTCGTTACCCAAGTCGTTCCCCTCTTTTCTCTCTAGGGTTTATTAGATCCGTGACCTTGAACACTTCCGTTCCCTGAGAAATTATGATACCCTGAATACCACCAGGTGAAGTGCTACAACGGTATCTTCCGTGCGCTTGCGGACTTTGCTGCTTCGCAAAGAAATACCAACAAGCATTTCTGGCGCCGTTGCCGGGGAACAGTTGTCGTTTTTGTGTCAGGACCTAGTTGCCCGTGTATCTCTTTCTTTTCTTATTTCTTTTACCTTTTCTTTATACCCAATGGAGCAAAACTCTCTTTACCAACTTTCTGCTCCCAATGGCGAGCTCATAGAACCACCGCAATCATCAAGGCCCATCACAACTTCAGGTTATGAGCTCCGTCCTGGTTTTATAGCCATGGTTCGGGAACAACCCTTCTCTGGTTAGACTACGAAAACCCATACCATCACTTGCGGGAGTTTGAGCAACTCTGTGCATGCCTGACCATTTCAGGCATGTCACAAGAAACTCTTAGGTGGAAATTGTTCCCTTTCTCGCTTGAAGAGGAGGCGAAACAGTGGTACGCCCACAACGTAGGGAAAGTAAGTGGAGATTGGGAAGAACTGAGGAACAGATTCTGTCTCACGTTTTTCCCTATATCTCGAGTTGCTGCCCTACGACAAGAGATTCTCAGCTTCCAACAAAAAGAGAAGGAAACCATAGGTGCAGCCTGGGATAGATTCTTAATCCTTACCCGTTCTGGCCCTGACTTGTCAATACCTAGCCATGTTCTTTTACAACATTTTTGGCTAGGTCTTCACAAGGAATCGTCCCCGCAACTAGACCTAGCTGCCGGAGGTTCGTTTAACCATAAAACCACAGCGGAAGGAGAAGGTTTGCTAGATCGCATTCTAGAAAACACTCCTCCGCTAGAACCCCTCCGTGTGGAACCCGAACCAGAAGTTGCGGAAGTGTCCATAGCTACCACTAAAAGCACACCATTAGAGACACTTCCACCCGAGTTGGGACCTCCTAAGGAATTTTATCATTCCTTGGATCTCCTAGATTTCGAGGATGATCTTTTTGAAGATTACGGAAACACCTCGAAAATACTCGTGCCAAAGAAAACCTCAAGTTGCCGCTACCACTGATCAGCTGGATGAGGAGTTCATAAGCAATTCTATCAAACAACTCACAGCGATCATGAGTAGTGAATGGACGGAAGAAGTGGAAGGTTCCCCCGATACGCTTCAGATTACTTTCCCATCTTTTTCCATCCGTTGTGAAGTTCGAGGTAGCTGGGATTACGTGCTATACAATCCTCATGTTGGAGTGAATTTGATGTCAAAATCTTTCGCTACCACCTATTTTGGTGATAAGCGTCTCACTCCAACTCACAAAATCTTAGGTTGCCCCTCGTACTAATTTGCAAAGTTGTGGAATTCTCCACCCAACTACAGTACGATTTGAGAACATCAAATTGTGTCTCGACTTTTATGTCTTTGACATACAAAGTTTTGACCTTTTGATTGGGCAACCTTAGAAAGCTTAGCCAACGTTTATCCCACCTACAGGGGCTGGACTTACACTTAGGGAGAGACACTTTTACCATTCCGATCACTCGAGCCAAAAACTCAGTGTCAGACTCTCTCCCTAACCTCAAGATGCCCAAGGAGGTGATGGCCATTTCACCCTTTGAAACACCCGAATCGTCTTTAGATAAAGATGCTGAGTCCTTCATCCAAGAAGAAGACGAGTTGGAGAGAAACGATAGAGCTCCCCAAGGATGAAACACCGCCAAAACCCTCGGTTGAGCTTAAACCCTTACCCGCTGGTTTACGCTATGTTTTTCTTAATGGCAACAAAGAAACTCCCGTTATCATTAGTGATAAGTTATCCGACGAGAGACAGACACAACTCATTGCCGTTTTAGAAAAGCATAGAGCAGCCTTCGGGTATTCCCTGCAAGATCTTAAGGGAATAAGCCCAACTCTTTGCACACATCGCATACCTACAGACCTTGATATGACACCCTCTCGTGAGCCTCAGCGTAGGCTAATAATGCGATGCGTGAAGTCGTGAAAAAGGAGGTTCTCAAACTTTTTCACGCCGGGATCATCTATCCCGTACCACCTAGTGACTGGGTTAGTCACGTCCAAGTGGTCCCTAAGAAAGGAGGCATGACAGTCGTTAAGAATGATAAAGATGAGCTAATTCCTCAACGACTGCCAACAGGGTGGAGGATGTGCATTGACTACCGAAACTTAACAAAGCAACAAAGAAAGACCATTTTCCGCTGCCCTTCATTGATGAAATGCTAGAGCGGTTGGCAAAACATTCTTTCTTTTGTTTCCTTGATGGGTATTCGGGTTATCATCAGATACCTATCCACCCTGACGACCAAAGCAAAACCACGTTCACGTGTCCTTACGGAACGTTTGCTTATAGGCGCAAGTCCTTTGGGCTATGCAATGCGCCCGCCTCTTTCGAAGGTGCATGATGTCTATTTTCTCAGACATGATAGAAGAAATCATGGAATTTTCATGGACGATTTTTTAGTCTATGGAAAAACTTTTGATCACTGTCTGGAGAATCTAGACAAAGTTCTGCAAAGATGCCAAGAGAAAGACCTGGTACTTAACTGGGAAAAGTGCCATTTCATGGTCAGGGAAGGCATAGTCTTGGACACTTAGTATCTGAAAGGGGGTCGAGGTAGACAAGCTAAGATCGAGGTTATAGAACGTATACCACCCCGGTGAACGTTAAGGGAATCCAAAGCTTCTTGGGTCATGCAGGGTTCTACAGACGGTATCAAGGACTTCTCTCAGATTTCTAGACCCCTCACGAACCTTTTAGCTAAGGATGCACCCTTTGAGTTCACTGATGAGTGTCTTAATGCTTTCCACACCCTTAAGAAAGCACTCATCTCAGCGCCAATCATTCAACCTCCAGATTGGTCGCTACCGTTTGAGATAATGTGTGATGCTAGTGACTATGCTGTAGGGGCAGTTGGGTCAAACAAAAGATAAACAGCATCATGCAATTGCCTATGCTAGCAAACTATGACAGGAGCTCAATTGAATTATGCTACCACTGAAAAAGAACTCCTTATAGTAGTTTTTGCTATTGATAAATTTAGATGTTACTTAGTTGGAGCAAAATCATTGTTTACACTGATCATGCTGCATTAAAATATTTGCTCACTAAGAAAGATGCAAAACCTCGCCTAATTAGATGGATTCTGTTACTTCAAGAATTTGATTTAGAGATAAAAGATAAAAAAGGAATAGAAATACAGTAGCAGATCATCTTTCGCGCATGCAAGTCACTAACATGCAGGAGCTGCCCATCAACGACTTATTGCGCGATGACATGCTGTTGAAGGTGACCGACTTGAACCCGTGGTATGCCAACATCGTCAACTACATGGTCACAGGGTACGTACCAACGGGCGAGAACAGAAGAAACTGCAAGTAGAAAGCCGCCGCCAACTTTGGGACGACCCGTACCTGTACCGGGTCTGTTCTGACGGACCTTTTGAGGAGGTGCATACCAGCCATAGAAGGAGGACAGATCATAGAGCAATGCCATTCGGCACCATATGGAGGCCATTACGGAGCTTTCCGCACACAATCCAAGATCTGGCAGTGCGGATTCTTCTGGCCAACGATGTTATGAGGACACCAGAGAATTCATCCGAGGTGTCGGAAGTGTCAGCTCCAAGGAGGCATCACTGCACGCAATGCAATGCCTCTCCACTACAATATGCCAATAGAAATATTGATGTGTGGGGCATTGACTCATGGGACCATTTCAGAAGTCCCATGATTGCGAGTATATCCTGGTGGCTGTGGACTATATGTGTCAAAATGGGTAGAAGCACTACCATGCCGAGCTGCGGACGCCAAGCACGCACGGAAGATGTTCCATGAAGTGATCTTTCCTCGGTTTGGAACACCAAGATGGTCATAAGTGACGGAGGATCACACTTCATCGACAAAACATTCAGAAGCTTCTTGCGTGAACTCGGTGCAAAACACAACATAGCTAACCCCATATACACACCTCAAACAAGCGGGCAGGCAGAAACTTCAAATAAACAGATAAAGAACATCTTGCAGAAAACAGTCGACGAAAGGGGAAAGGTTGGAAGAATAAGCTTCCAGATGCCCTTTGGGCATACCGGACTGCTTATAAAACCCCCATAGGCATGTCACCGTTCCAGATGGTTTATGGCAAAACATGCCATCTCCCTGTTGAGCTTGAGCACGAGCTCACTGGGCAATAAAGAAGTGGAACATGGACGTCAAGCTAGCCGGAAGAAATAGGCAAAGACAAATATCCGAGCTAGAAGAAGAAGGAGAGAAAAAGCTTACCACAGCGCCAAGCTATACAGAGAAAGAACAAAAAGATGGCACGACCAACGATCAAGCCGAAGGAGTTCAAGATAGGCGATCACGTTCTGCTCTTCAACTCCAAGGTAAAATTATTCGGTGAAGGAAAACTTCGGAGCAAGTGTGGAAAGGACCATACACTGTCGTCAACACATCTGAACATGGAGCGATCACCGTTCAAGACGACAACGGTAATATTACAAGGTAAATGGTCAACGTTTAAAAGTTTTCCTAGAACCCACTTTTGAAAAAAAAATTGAAAGAATAAAATTGGTTAATTGGGATTAGAATTTTCAAAATAAAAAACTTAAATAAGAACAGAATAAATGAAATGCCCTTTATTTATATTCTATCAATGAAAATTTAATAAGAAAATTTCAAGGTGCATTGATGTTTTTTATTCTTGCCAATTAACAAATTTCTGCATGCAACGAATATTCTTCGCATAAGTGCAATAAATTGCATGCATTTTCACATTTGGAAGGGAATTAAAGGCTGATGGAAAATTCGGGGGCCAAGGCGCTGGCACTGGGGCGGCCACCCCTGGGGGGGGCGACCGACCCCCTGGTGACGCCGTTTCTGCCCAATTTTTCTCTGAGAGCTTTCACTCCTCGTGCTCGTGATCTTCGCGATTGAATTTCCAAACTTTATGACCGCGAGATCACCAGGGGTGCCATTTCTCCCTGTAAAAGAACTAGGCTGCCTAGCGATTCTAAGCTGCCCTCATCACACATCTGCGCTACCTCCCGGGCGACCAAGCCTAACGTAAAACCCCATCCTTAGAGGTCAGCCCAACGGTTTCCTTAGTGACTCAGATAATGAGTCCAAGCGGCAGGACGCGCCACATTTCTGCCCTGAGGGATCAGTCCGGTCTCTGCGCCAGACCATAGAAGACCTCCGAAAGAGAGCTAGCTGATACGCAGCTCAAGTTCGGAGAGATGGCCAATGATATAACTGCAGTTTGCAGTTCGGTCTAACCAACCGAATCATTAAAGTGGCCAGGGCTGCAGGGGTAGAGCATGTGGTTAACACCAACCTTATTTAGAAGCTCTCCCTTAGCCGAGCATTTTTATTTCCCGTTTCATTATTTCCATTACATCATTTCCCTTATTTTGTAATGCTCGAGCTGAATTATGAATAAAGAGATGTGACCATTATTTGAATATATTTGTCTCCACTTGTTTTTTGTATTCTTTGTGTCTACTTGTTTTAAATCAAAAGATAGGTACAAAAATAAGTGTGGGGGAGGAGGAGAAACACTGACACTGGTATATCTACATAGCAAATTTCACCAACATTCTTTGTTCCTCCCATGACAATAAAAAAAAGAGAGAATTACTCCAATTCCTTTCTATCATTAAAAATGATTTGCATACTCTTTATTCCTCGCTAAAATTCCTATGACTCATGAGCAACTTGTATAGGGACCCTAATTCTCTAAGTAATTGAAATTGCGATATAGTAGGATGATATGAACTTGTTCACTCTTGCAACGAACTTGGGATTTATTTTACACAATCAATTTCAAAGCCTGCTCTTCTATGATATATCCTACCAGAGCCATATGATTGAAAAACTTTGCAAACCGTATATTCATATGCTGCTTGTTATTGTATTGAGCTTATTCAAATAGTTGTGACCTATGTGTAGACTTCTTTCATGCATTCAAGATCAAGATTCACGTACACACACCAAATAAAGCTAACTCTTGCATTAAGAGTTACGCAAGACAATGCATGCATCCACCACAAAAATAAATGCTCACCATTGATCATGATCTTTCTCTCCCAAAAATCTTGTTGAAAAGAATTATGGGCTATCCAAAAAAATGAGAGAGTAAAAAAAAATGGACAAGTGTCCAAATGAAAACAATGGGTACTCCGATGCCCGCCTCTCTCTAAAAAAATGATGAATAAAGATAGCCCATAGTTCCCAAGTTTCCAAAAGGAGAGAAAGACATGAGAAAAGGAGTATCCAAAAAGAAAATATTTCCACACACTTGCATTTCTTGATCTAAGTGTATGACTGAAATCTCCTAAGGTCCAATTCTTTGACTTTGCAATACCTACAATACAAGTATGCCTACTTCTTTCTCTACCCAAAACTCCAGATACAGCTTTAGTTGGTAGAATGAAAAGAAGGGCAAAAGCCTTTGGTGAGGATCATACACTTCTTGAGTGACTTGAGAGTATCATTTGAAGAGCAAGGCTATTTCTTTTATCAAAATACAAAACCCCAAGTTTTAAGCAGAGTTGAATAAGAAGAGTTGATTCCACACTGTTCCATTTTTCAATTACTCAAGATGACTTGGTAGACACTTCTGAATGCTCATAAGTTCAGGTGAAGCCTGGAATAACTTGTATGCAGATCTATTATCATGAGAAAAGGAACCATCTTAGTCCAAACACAAAACTTTACTCGAGGACGAGCAAAGGACTAAGTGTGGGGGAGTTTGTTGGCGATTCTTAACACATATTCTATATCGCCAACATGCATATGATTCTCTATAAAAATGTCACCAAACTAGAGGTAGGGCCTTTTTACACTAACAAATTCCACAGTTTTGGTGAACATGTATTTATACAGGAACAACGTGATTTGGGCCGAAAGTAAAGGAAGAATTGAAGGAAAAATCAAAACCAAGTACCAAAGTGTATCAAACTTCAACCAGATTCAGACCCAGCACGACGTTTCAGGCCAAATGGGCTTTGGCCAGCCCACGGGGGCCCAGCCAGGGGGCGGCCGCCCCCTGGGTCGGCCGCCCCCTGGAGACGCCACCTGTCCACCGCCTTTGCAGAGGCGGTACAATCAATGTTCCTAAGGCGGTGCTGGGTGAAATTTGCAGCAAACCCCCTATTGAACCGACCTAGAACCCCTATATAAGCATGGGGAGAGGACCTCTCAAGGGGGGAAGAATCAAGATACAAGAGAAGAAGTAGAGAGGAAGAGCTTCACTCATATCCTTAGCCTCTAGGTTAGGAATAGAATAGGGAGCGAGATAGAGAGTAGAGTAAGAGAAGTAGCAAGTAACCGGCTCCATCCCCTAGTTGCACTAGTCGGGAGGCCGAAGTATTGACTACTTCCTGCGCTGTACCTCTTGAACCCGACTTACTACATTGGAGTAAGAAAAGGTTGAGTTCTACTTTTGTTCTAGTAAGTTCTTGAGCATTGTTATCTTGTTCTTACAATCTTGCGGGTTCGTTGTCCATCTTTTGGTGGATACTCTAGTAGAGGAACCTCTGAATCATTTGGAGGGGTTCCTGGCCAACGCTAGAGTAGTAGCTAATAGCGTAGACGTGGTGTCTAAGCTAAGAGCTACCCTCGTTTGCCTCGTATCCCACGGGTGAGGGGTCGGCGGCAGGTGGTGACAGCCCTGTTTGCCCTTAGTTTCCCCCACGTTCGGATACGGCGTAGAGCTATAGGCCGGAGTTACCTGGCAGACCAGGTATAAGCCGATGCCCGAAGTAAGGTTGTGAAAACACGTTACCTTGTTTGAGGCTTCTAAGCATTAGAAGAACCTCGTTACCCAAGTCGTTCCCCTCTTTTCTCTCTAGGGTTTATTAGATCCGTGACCTTGAACACTTCCGTTCCCTGAGAAATTACGATACCCTGAATACCACGGGTGAAGTGCTACAACGGTATCTTCCGTGCGCTTGCGGACTTTGCTGCTTCGCTAAGAAATACCAACATTTTTCGGCTCCCAAATCCTGCGTAGTAGCTGAGATCGCAGAGAGACTCAACTCTGTGTACTGTTGATTTTGGAAAGGAGGCCGTAACATCTTGTCGTAGCGTGTGTTTGCTTCGGCTGCAAGATCGTTGTGTCGATTCGCGTTTTGATTCGAGTTCGTTGTGTTCTTTCGCGTTCTTCGTTTCTCCGCGTTTTTCCCGTCACTCGATCTCCCTCTCGGTGCGTCTTTGCGAAATCCGTTTGAATCAACTTGTTCGTATTTGAAAGGAGACCATTTCCACCAAAGGAATTTATCTATCTCCCTACGAACAAGTAGATCAGGTTGATTTCGTTTTCGTGGCATTTTTTCGGTTCATCCACCTTCCCTTTCGATTTCCCGTTGATTTAGTCAATTTGAGCGGATGATTTCTTGGGGATAGTCTCCCAACTACCCCGTGATCATCTTCTCCAAGTTTGGGAACTTGGGATTTTGATTTGGATCGGATTTGGAGAGATTTGGAGAGGGGCGATCAAAATCGCCCTCTCTGCAGAACCGCGGACAGTCCGCGAGTTGAACCACGGACAGTCCGGGCGTCGGGCACGAGCCGAGCAGTGGCTGCGGTGCTGTGGTTCGGACAAGTCCGATTTTGTACCGTGGACAGTCCGCCGTTGTGTTTGGCGGACAGTCCGCGAGTCGTCCAGCAAGTGTTCAGGGACTTTGCTGTTTTGGGTTTTTGACCGGCGGACAGTCCTCCGTTGCTGACCGCGGACAGTCCGGGTCCACCCAGGGAGGGTTCAGCAGACTTGCTGTTCCTCTTTTGCCGGCGGACAGTCCGCCACCCAGGCGCAGACAGTCCGGCCCTGGGCGGACAGTCCGGGACTCCAGGCCCGGACAGTCGGGATCCTGCTGAGTGCTCCGGTTTAGTGCGTTAGCTCTCCCGGCTTGCTCGTTTGGTTTTCGGACTTCTCGTTTGGCCCTAGAGTTGACCAAGGAAGTTCTCCAAGTATCTTTGCTACTCGTTAGCATTGGTGTTTGGAGATTTCTCGACGTAGCCATCTATCTACGTTCGGGACTTGGTTTTTAGGGGGCAAACTCGTGCCGGAGCTTTTGGTCTTTGCTTCGCTTGTGTTCGGTGGTGCTCCGCTGTGATCCTAGGGATCATCCACCCTCTTCCAAGGGTCGTGAGCATCACGCTTTGGGTTCGTGCTTCTTGGGGTTGAATTTGGGGACACTTGGCCAAAGTTTCGAGAGAAATTTGATTGGCTCCCATTCACCCCCCCCCCTCTGGTCGCCTTGTTTTGTGCTTTCTCGGTCCTTCATTTGGTATCGGAGCAGGTTAAGGATCTTCCACCTTAGCCGGTTCCAGATCCACCGAAGGCGACATGGATCGCGGCGTGGGCAAACCGCCGTTTTTCGATGGGACGAACTATGCGTATTGGAAGATACGCATGTCGGCTTATCTGCAGAGTTTGGGTGCTTCCATTTGGGATATTTGCAACTCTGCCGATTACGAGGTCTTGGCTGCTCGTGTCACTCAGCATCAGATCGATCAGCACGATGCCAATAGCCGAGTTCGTAATGCTCTTTTCTCTTGTTTGAGCATGGGAGAGTTTGATCGTGTTTCTCACCTCGCTACGGCTCGGGAGATTTGGCCACCCTCATGCGTTCATGAGGGCACCTCTCAAGTCAAAACTCAACTCTACGAGTCGTTCAAGCGAGAGTATGAGAACTTTCGACATCAGCCTGGCGAGAGCATAGAAAGTTTTATTCGCTCGCTTTCAGGTGATTGTCAACAGGATGAGGGCTAACAAGGAGCAGTTGCCTTTCGACGATCATGAGAGAGCTTTGAAGCTTTTGCATACTCTCGATAGGTCGATGGGATTCCAAGGTTCAGGCGATCATCGAATCCCCGAACTATGAGTCCCTCACGTGCGACGAGCTCTTTAGTAAGCTCAAGTCCAGTGAGATTGATGCCATGGCGAGGGCTTCTTATGAAAATCCTTCTCGCCCGTCTATGGCTTTGGTTTTGGCTCTTCCGCTAACCCGTCTGCTGGCTTTGCACTCTCTTCACTCTTTTCTGTCACAGAGGACCAGCTGGAGTCTTTGGGAGATGAGGAGTTGGCTTTGCTTGCCAACCGGTTCACGCGGTTCCACAACAACCGCATGAACCGTCGCCGCGGAGGAGGACGCTCAGGATGCTATGAGTGTGGCGATCCTGACCACTTCATCTCCAACTGCCCCAAGAAGAACAAGCATTCGGGGAAGGGCGATCATGGGCACAAGTACGACTCCAAGCGCAAGGACAAGCATGTTCCTCCAAGGCACAAGCGGAGGGGCGGCTTTGACAAGGAGTACATCAAGAAGAAGTACTTGGAGAAGGCCCAGGCTGAGCAGCGTGCGTTCTTCGCCATGCTCAGCGACGTTGACGGCTCGGATGACGACTCCGCTTGCTCAAGCGATGACGAGTCCGAGAAGATGAAGAAGATTGAGGACAAGCTCAATGGATTATGCTTCTTCGCCGACGACGGAGGCCTCTGCACCATGGCGCTTGGTGATGAGGTTGGAGGCGAGCTGGAGCACACCCCTCGGAACGACGACGACGACGACACTTCCCAGGTATCTCTCACCTACGACGATCTCTCTTCCGAGGTTGAGAAACTTACTGCCGCGCTTCTTAGTCAAGACAAGTTGCTTAGGCGTGCTGCTAGAGAGCGCAAGGAGTTTAGGCAGAAGTGGGAGGACACAGTGAAGGAGCTTGAGTTCGCTCGGTCCACCGTGGTTGTGTCGGAGGAGGTTGAGTGTGAGTCGTGCACCACGCACATGACTGACCTTCTCACTTTGAGAGGCAAGTATGCTGCGTTGGTTGGAGAGGTGGATGAGCTCCGTGCTAGGCCGCAGCTGTTGGGTGCATGCAGACTTGTCCTGTCTTGCAATCCGAGTTGGCAGAGAAGAATGCCAAGATTGAGTCTTTAGAGAAGGCCAGCTCGGATAGCACTTGTGTCATGAGGTGTGCTTTGTGTGAGGGTTGGAGATGGAAATTGCTAATGTGAAGCATGGCAAGATGCAAACCGAGGAGGAAAACACATACCTTCGGACCATCTTGTCATGGGTGTCTTGTGGTGAGCCGCAACTCGGGATGATGATCTCCCAATTCAAGCGAGCTGCTGGAGGTCCTGGTGTAGATTTTGCTCCGGGTGTTGATCTTTCCATTTTTGGGAAGATTGGAGAGTCGAGTGGTCTGAATTCGAGTGAGAAGCCCAACTCCACCACTACTCCCAAACTTACCAAGCTTCCACCAAAGAGCCTGCCAAGCCTATCACCAGGACGGAGTGGTTGAGGAACCTCCGAGAGCTCCACCCAAGAACCAAGTGTGGGCATCCCAAACCCAACCCCCTCAAGAACAAGCTTGACACAATGCCACCCATCCAGGAGGAGTGCTTGCCACAGAAGGGCAAAGTGAACCATCCCCACAGCCATGTGTACCAACAACCCCCTTTGCACGCGGTGAGGTACCAGTGTGACTTCTATGGAGAGATGGTCACTTGAGTGAGTTCTGTTTTCGGCGCAAGAGAGAGGCGCGCCGTGCTCGGGAGATGGACAACACGGACATGTACCACTCTTTCCATGGTGGGCATGTGCCGAATGTCCAGAGGAGAGCTGCTAGGCCCAGAGGTCCAGAACCTCAAGTTTCCAGGCCTAGCAGAGGAGAGCTCCGAGGAGAGAGGCTAGGCCTAGAGGTCCTGAACCTCAAGTGCCTAGGCGTAGGCCTCGTAGAGAGCGTGCCCGGCGGGAGCCTGCAGTTGTAGGCTATGGACCCCGTGGCGGAGGCTTTGTAGTTGAGCGCTTTCCCCCACCGCGTTTTGAGTATCGCGGTGAGCGCTCCTTCCCCAGCGGACCACGTTTTCCTGTGCGTGGTGATCGCTACCCCCCGTAGACAGGCTAGGAATGGTTTTTTACCCTGACCGTTCTTTTGAGCAGCCGGCCCAACACTGGTATTCTTCTTACTTCACTAACCCCAGTTGGACCGTATGCTCACCCTATGTCTTTTATTGATGTAGGTAAGACAGTTGGAGGACATTT
This sequence comes from Coix lacryma-jobi var. lacryma-jobi, assembly GCA_009763385.1. Lineage (NCBI taxonomy): Eukaryota > Viridiplantae > Streptophyta > Magnoliopsida > Poales > Poaceae > Coix > Coix lacryma-jobi. The sequence goes on from VDCT01000559.1 coordinate 128,265, forward strand.
GGTTGGTGGATTCCGGTTGTTCGAGGCACATGACCGGAAACGCCAAGTGGTTCTCCAGCCTTAGCCGGTCGCCGGAAAGGAGTACACAACCTTCGGCGACAATAGCAAAGGTAAGGTGCTGTCTCGTGGGTCGGTGCGAGTTAATGAGCACTTTGTGTTGCGCGATGTTGCTCTTGTTTCTACCTGCATTTAACTTGCTTTCTGTTTCGCAACTTTTTGATGATGACTATGAGATTCGTTTTAAACCGAACCTTAGTCGCATCTTAGATCCTCAGGGCAATTTGGTTTGTTTGATTTCGCCTTTTGGGAATGTCTTTTGCGTGAATTTCTCGAGTCGTTTGGTATTTCCCGCTGTCTTTTGGTTAGTCCTTCTTCCTCCGATCTTTGGAAGTGGCATAGGAGGCTCGGTCACTTAAGCTTTGACTTGCTTGCAAGACTTAGCTCACTGGCCTAATCCGAGGATGCCCAAGCTTTCGATGGAGAAGGATCTAGTTTGCCATTCTTGCAGACATGGGAAGATGGTTGCCGCTCCCCACCATCTAGTGACTAAGGTCATGACCTCGCACCCTGGAGAGCTTTTACACATGGACCTTGTTGGTCCGGCTCGGGTGAGCTCGGTTGGTGGCAAGTGGTATGTTTTGGTTGTTGTTGACGACTTTTCGAGGTATTCATGGGTCTTCTTTCTGACTGAGAAGACTGAGACTTTCTCATTTGCTCGCAATCTGATTTTGCGTCTTCAGAACGAGTTCCCTTTGAACTCGATGCGAGCTATTAGGAGTGATAATGGTTCCTAATTCAAGAATTCGGATTTTGAGAAGTTTTGTGACCGCCTTAGTTTGGAGCATCAGTTTTCTTCCCCTACACACCGCCCCAAAATGGTGTTGTAGAGAGGAAGAATCAGACCCTTGTTGAGATGGCCAGGACGATGCTCGATGGGCATAGGACTCCTAGGCGATATTGGGCCGAAGTTATGAACACTGCATGCTACATTTCAAATCGCATTTTTCTGAGAGCTTTCTTGAAGAAGACCTCTTATGAGTTGCGTTTTGGTCGCCAGCCCAAGGTGAGTTACTTTAGAGTCTTCGGTTGCCACTATTTTATATTGAAGAAAGGCAAAACTGGACAAATTCGAGTCTCGATCTTCTGACGGAGTATTTTTGGGTTATGGCACTCACACTAGAGCTATCGTGTACTTTAACCTTGATACTAACCGAGTCATGGAGACATCAGATGTCACCTTCGACGAGACTCTTCTTTGTCCTTCTTCTCGTTTTGAGCGTGCAGGTGATCATGAGGTCGGTGAGCCTCTTTTTGATGACGAGGAAGAGGGTGCTGAAGGTATAGATGATCCAGCACCCCCTCCACCTGCTGTGCCACAAGGAGCGGCTTCTATGACGACTCACGGCCCCGACACCTCTTCTTCCTGGGGCCATGGGATCCTCCACCTCGCGCGGTACCTTTTGTACCCGGGGGGGAACCAGCTGCTGTTGAGGGGAGATCACATCTGCTCAGGAGGTGCCACGACACATCCAGCGCCAGCACCCCCCTTAGCAGATGATCGGCGGCACTGACGAGCGAGTTACTCGCTCCAGGTCACAGCACATCTCCCACTTTGCTCATTCTGCTTTTGTTGCTAATTTGAGCCCCGAGATGTTGGACACGCTTTGACGGATCCGGATTGGGTCAATGCCATGCATGAGGAGTTAGAGAACTTTGAGAGAAATCGGGTTTGGGTTCTAGTTCCACCTCCACCAGACTGTAAGCCTATTGGGACAAAATGGGTTTTCAAAAACAAGCAAGGAGAGGACGGCCACGTTGTTAGAAACAAGGCCAGGCTTGTAGTGAAAGGCTATAGTCAGAAGGAGGGGATAGACTTTGAGGAGACGTTTGCTCCTGTAGCACGTTTGGAGGCTATTAGGATACTCTTAGCTTTTTCTGCATCCAAAGGTTTCAAACTTTTTCAAATGGATGTCAAGAGTGCCTTCTTAAACGGCTACATAGAGGAGGAGGTTTATGTTGAGCAACCCCCCGGTTTGAAAATCCCAAGTTTCCAAACCATGTTTTTAAACTCCACAAAGCCTTGTATGGTTTGAAACAAGCCCCTAGAGCCTGGTATGATAGATTGAAAACCTTTCTACTAGCTAAGGGTTTTAAAATGGGATGTGTAGATAAGACGCTCTTTCTCCTCAGGCAAGGCAAAGACACACTCTTGGTCCAGATTTACGTGGATGATATCATTTTCGGTGGTTCTTCTCACGCTTTGGTTGCCAAGTTTGCAGATATTATGAGCAGGGAGTTCGAGATGAGCATGATGGGCGAGCTGACATTCTTTCTCGGGTTGCAAATTAAGCAATCCCGAGAAGGGACGTTTGTGCACCAGGGCAAGTACACCAAGGACTTGCTGAAGCGGTTCGATATGGGTGAGGCCAAGCCTCTTCCAACACCCATGTCGATGACAACTGCCCTGGATGCGGACAAGGATGGAGAAGCAGTGGACCAGAAGGAGTACCGCAGCATGATCGGATCGCTGCTCTACCTGATGGCGACACGCCCGGACATCCAGTTCGCGGTGTGTCTGTGCGCGCGCTTTCAGGCGTCGCCGCGCACTTCTCACCGTCAGGCGGTGAAGCGCATCTTCAGGTACCTTCATTTCACACCTGAGTTCGGGATTTGGTATTCTGCTTCCTCCACCCTCTCGCTTTGCGTTATTCGGATGCCGATTTTGCTGGTTGCCGCATTGAGCGCAAGTCCACTTCTGGGACTTGCCAGTTTATTGGATCTTCTCTGGTGTCGTGGTCTTGTCGCAAGCAGTCTAGTGTCGCTCAGTCTACTATGGAGGCTGAATATGTTGCTGCGGCTAGCTGCTATTCCCAGTTGCTTTGGATGATGGCCACTGTTGGTGGTTCTTATCGACATTTTAATCCCGCCAACATAGTCCACATAAAAGGAGAAAAGCATGTATTTTACTCATATATACTTTTATTGCTAACCAAGTTCCACATGTAGTGCAAGTTATGTTTTGCAGATCATAAATACGCATATAGATGGATAACAACCAAAAGGCGCAATCCAACACGCCGAAATGCGCAAAATGAACAAGGACACAAAAAGCCCATATAGAAGTGCAGCAAAATTCAACCGGGAACGAACTCAGGAGCCCAAAAAGAGCAAGCCCACACTTTTGCCTGGGCTGGATGGGCCCAGCCAGGGGGCGGCCACCCCCTGGTCGACCGCCCCCCTGGTGCTGCCACGTGGCCACCGCCTTTGCAGAGGCGGTGCAATCAATGCCCCTAAGGCGTTTCAGGTGAATTTTGCAGCAAACCCCTCCTAAACCGACCTAAAGCACCTATATAAGGAGAGGGGAGGGGAGGCCAAAGGAGAACACAATCACCTCTTGAGCTACACTTTGGGCACTACCTCTTCTTAGTTCTTCCTTGTTCTTGCGCTTAGAGAGAGAGCTAGGCAAAGCTAGCACGGAGGGCTTGGCTCCTTGGAGAGATATTGGGTATGAATAGAAAGATCGTGATCTCCAAAGCCTTGTCTTTCATTCTTGTCATTCTTTCGATACAGTTCTTCATATGAACTAGAGTATAGTTCTTGTTCTAGTATTTTGGTATATGACTTAGATCTTAAGTCTTATATCATGTTGCTAGTGTATAAACTTATGAATAGTTCTTGTGGAATTAGTATAATATACATTCTAGTGTATAGTTCTTATATATATGCTACCCTAGGGTTAGTAGTGTATTATATGAATTAGAGCTAAGTGTGTATTGTATTATTCTCACATAGAACATTAGTCTAATTGCTTCATGCTTGTTATATGATTAGAAATAAGCTTTTGTCAAGGGTGGCGGTTTATCATGCTCTTCTGAGTAGGCTCAGGCTTCTTACCTGTCGATCCGTAGGGTCGGGGACCGGGGGAGTCTGAGTGGGTTCTGTGCATGCAAGCAAGGTGCTTGGATGTAGAGGCCGGGTAATTGCATGGTCTTAGTCCACGGTAGTGGGGATGGCGGCAGGTGGTGACAGCCCTGTCCGTCCTTGGCATTCCCCCACGTTCGGCTAGGGTGTAGGAGTCTAAATTGTTACGAGAGGTTGCTAGCAGACTAGTACTCGCGTAATCTCCCGAACCATCTGAAGCATGAGATTAGTTCTATGTCATATGATTGCATGATTAACTTGTTCTATGAATGACTTGTATCTAGACCATGCCTGCTCTATTAGGTTATTCAATTATTCTTTTATTCATTTATTCTTTTAGTCTCTTTTTACTCTTTGCCCTTTTGCCATGCTCAAGATTGTGTTTTCTCCACTATTCAAATCATCACTGTTTACACTGTTATGACAATTGATCCTTATTGCTATCATGGTATTTGGTACTATATTTTAATCCTAGACTTGATACATACAAAGCCTTCCTCGAGCGAACCAATAAATCACGATACTCGGTATATCTCCGGTGAAATGCTACACGATAATTCCGTGCGCTTGCGGACCTAAACTCCAAACCTACGAACTATCGTAAAGATGCATGCTTCACTGTTGCTGGAAACGCGCCATTCTAATCAAACTTGTTAAGAGACATCGTACAGGCACTTCTAGCGCCGTTGGCTAGGAATAGATCTTCGGGTCCATTTCTATGCCAATATCCGGCGCCGTTGCCATGGATGGATTGCAAAGTCCATTCTTAGTGACGACGTTAGTAAGTGTTCAACGTGCATTTCTGGCGCTGTTGCCGGAGATGGATCGTAAGGGTCCATTCTTAAGTAATAACGTTAAGAATTGCCAACAAGCATTTCTGGCGCCGTTGCCGGGGAAGGCTAATGTAAAAAGTTCTAGATAAACATAAACCAATATCTGATATGCATAATGAGTCATTGTTATGCAGGGTAACTCTGCCTGTTTCCTCCTGTTGTGGATGAAACAGGAATAGTGTATGTTGGTTTCTCTCTGCCGGAAAACTTCATTAACGATCCCCTCGAGGCACTCCTAAGGCTAAGCGGATTCGTTCTGTTTCGTCTTCTGCTACTCCACCGACAGAGCAACCAGCCGGTTCCGCACCAACCCCAACTGAGGTCATGGCTGAGAAGACACTCCGCGAGTTCTCCATGCCCGCTGTCACCAATGTGGCTACCGGCCCCTCTGTGGACACGGCCGGAAAGAACTTCGAACTCCGTACAGGCCTGATCCATGGTGCAGGCAAGCCCGTTCTGCGGTTTGCCTAGCGAGGATGAAATGCGCATCTGCAACACTTCCTGAAGCTGTGTGACACCATCGTCATCAAGGACATCACCCCAGATGTCCTTCGGCTTCGTCTTTTCCCTTTCTCCTTGTGGGGAAAGCGAAAAGGTGGTTCTACCAGGGAAGGAAGCTGTCAACACATGGGCGAAATGCTCAGCTGCATTCCTCGCTAAATTCTTCCCATAAGCAAAACCAATGCTTTGCGGGAAGAATCTCCAATTTCAAGCAAGACGCCACTGAATCAATCCCTGACACGTGGGAAAGGCTCCAGGAGTACATCCTGAGCTGCCCCCACCATGGCATGGAAAATTGGATGGTGCTCCAAAACTTCTACAACGGGCTCACGCCCATGTCGAAGGGGCACACCTAGATGCAGCCGCTGGTGGAGCATTCTTATCGCTCACCACCGCCGGGGCTAAGGCCCTGATCGAAAAGATGGTTGAACACCAAGGCTGGAGTGACGAGAGAACTCAACCACAAGCACTAGCCAAAACACAAAAAGGCATGCATACCGTGAAGGAGACGGATATGCTTGCTGCAAAAATAGACCTCCTTATGAAAACACTATCTGAGGAAAACCAAGAAAACCAAACAAATACGGTGAACGCCGTAGATTCACACATGACGTGTGAAGTTTGTGGTGATGTTGGCCATTCGGGGACCGACTGCCCCGAAACCCGTGAAGACGCCGCCTACATCAACAACGGGTTCCGCCAACAAGGAGGCACCAACCAGAACAATGGTTGGAATAACCAGTCACGGCCACCATTCCAAGGTAATTTGAACTCCAATTCGAATCAACCTCATTAAGAGACTTAGTTCTTGGACAGGTTAAAATTAATGAAAATTTGACTAAAAAGTTGCTGTCCAATGATAAAATGTTTGAAAATTTAAAAAAAATAGAAAACCTAACGTCCTCCGTTCAAAATCAACTGAGCTTCAATAAAATGATAGAATCCCAATTAGCTCAAATCGCCGCTGCTATTCCTACCGAAAGTGCGGGACGACTCCTGGGACAACCCGAGAGTTCTCCCACTAACCATGCAGGGTGAAACTGGAAAACGGAAGGAAAGTCCCACTCAAAGGACTCAAAAATAATTGAGCCTCCACCGAAGGTAATCGGTATGTATCCAAAAAATGTTCATGGTAAAAAAATAAATATTTCAAAAATTCAAAATAAAAATGTTTAAAAATCATTTTCTGATAGGGAATAATATATAATCATAAAAAAATATTTTTTCGACATTTTTCGGAAATAATTTTTTATCAAATAAATGTTGAAATTGCAAAAAGGATATTTCGGACAGGAGAAGTTTGAAATTTCAAATGGCTATGTCATGGACATAGCCGTTGGGAGAAGCATCCAAAAGGGGAGGAAGAGCTGGGCCCAAAGGGGGCGGTCGCCCCCTGGGTCGGCCGCCCCCCCCAACGGCTCTGACCAACGGCCAGCTGGAGGAGGCTCCTATCCGTTGAGCTCAACCCAAACGCCGCCTGCAGTTTGCGATTATAAGTAGCAGGGGCTCGGGTGTGACCCTCTCCATCCATTTTCACAACACTTCACCACCCCCATCTCACTTCTCCAAGCACCACTCCCACTCTCTTGCCATTTCCAACCAACCAACAGCAGAAAAAAACCTCATAAAAACACCCATCACAAGCTAGCTAAAAAGTCCCTTGGGTGCAAAAGAAAATTCCCTAGCCACCACTCACCCGAGGGTTCGCCGGGTGCAAAACTTTGCATCATGAGAAAGTTCGGAAGAAAGGTTTCCGGTGCACTCAAGAAAGCCACAAGGTCATCCTCGAGGCGCCGCCAGTATGAGAGCACCTCCTCATACTACACTGAACCCCGGGAAGCCCTCCTCGCAATGAGGGATCCCCGGAGGTTGAGGAAGAGAGTAGAGGAAGTCCAAGCGGAGGAGGGACAAGAGGAGGAGCAACATGCAGCCCCAACGGGGGGAGGAGGAGTCCACCAATTCGACTTGGTGGACGACCGGGAAATTCAAGCCTACAACATGCTCAAGGAACGGCTCCTCATCCACACACCGGTCTTCGACGAATCACTTCTCTCCGACATCGGTATGGACACCGAGTTCCACTCCATTTGGAAGGCCGTAGGTTGGGAAAACATTTACCCAATCCCCGAGTATGGCTCCTATTTCCTTACTATTCAATTCTTATGCACTTTAAGGGAATTAGATGAAGGCATTTCCGTTAGTTTATTTGGCAAAGAATATTTTATCTTATGGTCCAAATTAAGCAAATGCCTTGGCTTTCATCAAAGATGCTCTCATGATTTAGACTATGCCACTAGAGGGTTTAATAAAGATAGACTTTGGGAAGAAATTTCGGGGCAAGTTCATACTAAAAAGTATATCCAAGGAATGCTCAGATTCAGCACCCAACTTTAAGATTCTTGCATCTTTGGATTTCCATGACTTTGTTCCCCAGTCAAGATCCCCATATTGTGCGAATTGTTGAAATGAAGCTTCTCTATGCTGCTAGAATGAAAATAAAAGTTGCACCTGTACGAGAAATTGTTAATCATTGGTTAGATTCAATTAAGACTTCCACTGCTGTTACCATGACTTCTCTTATAACACGTGTGGCCACAAGTATTGGTGCTTTGGAAGGGCAAGAAATTAATTTTATTCCTATCCAACGCACCATTGTAAATGAACTTTATCTGTTACGTGGTCATCACCTAAAAAGAGATGCTGCAGGAAACCTTGTTTTGTTTCCCCGGGTATACAACTGTAATCCGGTTACCTAACCCGGAATTACACTTGTATAGTTGTGGGAGGCTAACCTTTGACTTGCAGACAGTGGAGTCTTCACGCAGGCGCAGTGTGTCTAGCAGAGGCATGGGAGAGTCTAGCTCTCAGCCACCACCCTCTTACATACCACCGACTTTCGGGCAGGGTTTGTTCCTGAGCCAGTACCCGGGTACCAGCCAGGATGGGACGTACCCATGCCCTCACCAAGTGTTGAGGGGTGGCCTGAGGCAGACTCTAGTGCCTGGGAGCAGCAAGCTCGCTGGAGGATTGAGTCACCAGAGGAGCACCCACAGGCTCCCACAGGTGACCAGATCGACTTTGATAGCCTCCAAGCCCAGCTTGGGGGATTGGTGGTGCGCACAGATGAGATCCAGGAGACCCTCGAGCAGCACATTTAGACGACTGATGCACACCACAGCAAACCATAGAGTGGCACCAACAGGAGCTACTGCATCACCAGCAGCAACAGGCTATGTACCAGCAGCAGCAGCCCTGTACCAGCAGCAGCAGGCTGAATTAAGAGCACGTCAGGAGGAAATGCTGAGGCAGTCTCAGGGTTTCTGGCGGTTCATGGGGTACAACCCCGATCAGTAGGCCAGAAGCTAGCTTGGGGGAGGACCCCCACTTCCGAGGTATGTTGCATTGCATATTTAATTCCATGCATTCTTATTTTTCCATTAGCATGTTACTTAATGCAATCTTCATCTTTAGATTTATTCATGTTTTAATTTAAAAAAAACTGAAAATGCTAAAAAGACCAAAAAAATATGAATTCCACTCTTATATGTGATGTAAGATATGTGCTTCTTCCTTGTTGAAATGATGAATAGTTGCTCTGTCTTATAATTCACCTGTGCCTAGTTTATAACTTAGTTTCTACTAAGATTTGAGTTTATTGGTAAATGGCTCACTTAAGAACTTGAAACTTGTGGGATGCACATGCTTACTCAAGTTCAAAGGTATTGCTAGTCATGATCTGGTATAATCACAGAGAATTGCTATGACATTGTTCTAAGAAAGACTTGACATCCGGAGAATTTATTAAAAACTTAAAATTCAAAAGTTCCTCGATGATGATATATCCTACCAGAGCCATATGATGAAAAACTTTTCAAACCATATACTCATATGCTACTTGTATTTGTATTGAGCTTATTCAAATAGTTGTGACCAATGTGTAGACTTCTTTCATGCATTCAAGATCAAGATTCACGTACACCCACCAAATAAAGCTAACTCTTGCATTAAGAGTTACGCAAGACATGCCATGCATTCACCACAAATTAAATGCTCCACTGTTGATCATGATCTTTCTCTCCCAAAAGAATTATGGGCTATCTAAAAAAAAATGGGAGAGTAAAAAAAATGGACAAGTGTCCAAATGAAAACAATGGGTACTCCGATACCCGCCTCTCTGTAAAAAAAATGAATGAGAGAGTAAAAAAAAATGGACAAGTGTCCAAATGAAAACAATGGGTACTCCGATACCCCCTTTCTCGATGAATAAAGATAGCCCATAGTTCCCAATTTTCCAAAGGAGAAAGACATGAGAAAAGGAGAGTATTCAAAAAGAAAATATTCCACACACTTGCACTTCTGATCTAAGTGTATGACTGAAGTCTCCTAAGGTCCAATTCTTTGACTTTGCAATATCTACAATACAAGTATGCCTACTTCTTTCTACCCACAACTCCAGATAAAGCTTTAGTTGGTAGACTGAAAAGAAAGGCAAAAGCCTTTGGTGAGGATCATACACATCTTGAGCGAATGAGTGAATATTTGAGGAACTTGCTTTGATTTTCAAAACTCCTAAAAACTCTGGATTATAAAGCTCAAGGAACAAAGTTAAGCACCTCTGTGAAACCGATCTAACATGCAGTGACTAAGGATTTGAGGAGGCTAACAAGCCCCATGAGTGATAGGGGTACTAAGGTGAGTAATGGACCAATTTATTCAAACCATGGTAGACACTTTGGTATAGACCTGGCACTTGTGAATAATAATCCGCATTGAAGCAACTCCTGATCAACAACCAAAACCTTAGCTTTTGCTCGGGGACGAGCAAAGGGTAAGCTTGGGGGAGTTTGTTGGCGGTTCTTATCGACATTTTAATCCCGCCAACATAGTCCACATAAAAGGAGAAAAGCATGTATTTTACTCATATATACTTTTATTGCTAACCAAGTTCCACATGTAGTGCAAAGTTATGTTTGCAGATCATAAATACGCATACAGGTGGATAACAACCAAAAAGGCGCAATCCAACACGCCGAAATGCGCAAAATGAACAAGGACACAAAAAGCCCATATAGAAGTGCAGCAAAATTCAACCGGGAACGAACTCAGGAGCCCAAAAGAGCAAGCCCAGACTTTTGCCTGGGCTGGATGGGCCCAGCCAGGGGGCGGCCGCCCCCTGGGTCGACCCCCCCTGGTGCTGCCACGTGGCCACCGCCTTTGCAGAGGCAGTGCAATCAATGCCCCTAAGGCGGTTTCGGGTGAATTTTGCAACAAACCCCCTCCTAAACCGACCTAAAGCACCTATATAAGGAGTGGGGGGGGAGGGAGGCCAAAGGAGAACACAATCACCTCTTGAGCTACACATTTGGGCACTACCTCTTCTTAGTTCTTCCTTGTTCTTGAGCTTAGAGAGAGAGCTAGGCAAATCTAGCAAGGAGGGCTTGGCTCCTTGGAGAGATATTGGATATGAATAAGAAAGATCTGATCTCCAAAGCCTTGTGTTTCATTCTTTCGATACAGTTCTTCATATGAACTAGAGTATAGTTCTTGTTCTAGTATTTTGGTATATGACTTAGATCTTAAGTCTTATATCATGTTGCTAGTGTATAAACTTATGAATAGTTCTTGTGGAATTAGTATATATACATTCTAGTGTATAGTTCTTATAATATATTGCTACCCTAGGGTTAGTAGTGTATTATATGAATTAGAGCTAAGTGTGTGTATTGTATTATTCTCACATAGAACATTAGTCCAATTGCTTCATGCTTGTTATATGATTAGAAATAAGCTTTTGTCAAGGGTGGCGGTTTATCATGCTCTTCTGAGTAGGCTCAGGCTTCTTACCTGTCGATTCGTATGGTCGGGGACCCGGGGGAGTCTGAGTGGGTTCTGTGCATGCAAGCAAGGTGCTTGGATGTAGAGGGGGGGTAATTGCATGGTCTTAGTCCACGGTAGTGGGGGATGGCGGCAGGTGGTGACAGCCCTGTCCGTCCTTGGCATTCCCCACGTTCGGCTAGGGTGTAGGAGTCTAAATTGTTACGAGAGGTTGCTAGCAGACTAGTACTCGCGTAATCTCCCGAACCATCTGAAGCATGAGATTAGTTCTATGTCATATGATTGCATGATTAACTTGTTCTATGAATGACTGTATCTAGACCACGCCTGCTCTATTAGGTTATTCAATTATTCTTTTATTCATTTATTCTTTTAGTCTCTTTTACTCTTTGCCCTTTTGCCATGCTCAAGATTGTGTTTCTCCACTATTCAAATCATCACTGTTTATCACCTGTTATGACAATTGATCCATTATTGCTATCATGGTATTTGGTACTATATTTATCCCTAAATTGATACATACAAAGCCTTCCTCGAGCGAACCAATAAATCACGATACTCGGTATATCTCCGGGTGAAATGCTACAAGATAATTCCGTGCGCTTGCGGACCTAAACTCCAAACCTACGAACTATCGTAAGATGCATGCTTAACACTGTTGCTGGAAACGCGCCATTCTAATCAACTTGTTAAGAGACATCGTACAGGCACTTCTAGCGCCGTTGTTGGGAATAGATCTTCGGGTCCATTTCTATGCCAATATCCGGCGCCGTTGCCATGGATGGATTGCAAAGTCCATTTTAGTGACGACGTTAGTAAGTGTCAACGTGCATTTCTGGCGCTATTGCCGGGGATGGATCGTAAGTCCATTCTTAAGTAATAACGTTAAGAAATGCCAACAGCCACTTTGCGTGATTTTGGTCTGAGCTTTTCTCGCGTGCCTTTGCTTTGTGACAGCACGAGTGCTATTAGCGTTGCTAAGAACCCGTGCTTCACTCGAAGACCAAACACATTGATGTGCGCTTTCATTTTTTGCGAGACCACCAGGAGAAGGGTGATATCGACCTTCGCCATGTCGATACTCATCATCAACTGGCTGATATTTTCACCAAGCCTTTAGACAAATAACCTTTAATAGGTTGAGGGGTGAGCTTGGTGTGTTTCCCCTTTTAGATGGGCGAAACATTTGGATTTGTATAGATTGACTCTTTTGTTTATCTTTCTTTTCTTTGCATTTTAGCATACGCATTTACATTCTGAGCTTCCTGTCTATAATCAGTAGAATGTAACTATGCTCTGTTTAGTACGCTCCGATGCTGATATTGATGCTTGTAGCTTATGCTCTTTCTGATCACTAGTACATGTTGTGAGCTGAGCTATTTTGAATGGTGAATTTTGCTTAATGTATATAAAATCTGAAAATGTTCACCATTGAGATATGCAAAAGCATGTGTAGGGTGTGTTGAGTCCATTCCTGCTTTTCATATATGCTAGGTTGCTATGTCTCTAGTTCTGAGTCATTCACTTGCTTGGTCTGTTCATATCATGTATAAAATTTGAACCAAGTCTTAGTGAATTGAAAATATCGAGATGGGATTGCTTGTCAACACCTCACAGTATCAAGACTGTTTCTCATTGCACTTTGAGTTAAACTTGAGCTGTGTAGTGTATGACCGAAAACCGTAGCTTTAAGCTTCGGATTGCTTCGGCATAGGCTTCGCTCGGTTGAAAAGTTTGGCAATGACAAGCTTTCAACCTCTCGCAATCACATGCTAATAATTGAACTTGTGAATTTTTACCGCTGCAACTCCAATATAAAACTGAAATCACAAGTAATATGCTTCATTCCTATGCATGATGATTGAACTTGCTAAGGGTAGTTCACCTTGTATATATGTTTAGCACTTGTTTGGATTCCTGCCTATACATGTGTAGTGCTATGTTGATGGTGACTATCATTTTGGCTGAAAACTGCTCACTTGCTCATATGCTTCATATTTCGTATGTGTGATCAGTTTGAGCCTTCGTTATTTGAGTGCTTAATTGTGTAGTTGGAGCTATACTGATTAGAGCATCCTTGCACTCTTTTGATTATATGCCTGAAGCTCCTAACTTGCATTTCTGTCTTCATATGCATTCTGAAGGGGAGTGGATCTTCAGTTGGCACTTTTGGTGTATGTCGGGTACATGGGTGTATGCCGGGTCTCTGAGTGATGAGTGATTGTCAACGGGTTTATCGCAGGTTTTGGCTTGTGTTGTGCAGGTTGAGCACGGAGACAGTGATCGAGGGCAAGGTGAAGGTCAAGTTGAGACGGGCCGTGCCGATGGAGCGGGTGCGGTGAAGGATGGGCGTGCCGTGCGACGGACGTGCCATGCTGATGTACCGAGCGGCGAAGGGCGGACGTGAGGCTTGGACTGAGGGACCAGAGTGCCTGAGGATCAGCTGTGGTGGCTGGCAGCCTGGGACAGCGACAAGTGAAGACTTGCGGGGCACAGTGTTGCTCGGGCGAGGACCTGGGACACGTGTCAGTGGATGGGGTGCACGGGCGGTGCATCCCTTCTACGGCTCCGGTTTGGTGGTTGAGCCAGGGAAAAACCACCGGTGGACGATTTCCAGGTTTGGGCCTCAAAACCTAGGCGTGGACGGTTTTCGAGTTTGGCCACAAAACTCGGGCTGAGGGTTTCCGAGTTTGGCCACAAAACTCGGGCTGAGGACGGTTTCTAGGTTGGGCCTCAAAACCTGGGCGCTGCGGGTTTGCTGAGTTTGGGCCTCAAAACTCAGGCTGGTGGGCTGGTTTCCCGGTTTGGGCCTCAAAACCGGGGGATGGCTAGAAAAGGTTGGTTTCCCGGTTTGGCCACAAAACCGAGGGTGCAGAGCGAGGGCGGCACGTGGTGGCAATCAGAAGGTTGCGTGGAGGCAACGCGGACGAGTTGTGCGGGCGTGGCCGTCGGATTCACTACCACCGAGTTGGTCCAGAATAACCCTAGGGTTTAGCTGGTTCGCTGTGGGGATATAGACCCAGGTGTCCTCACGGCTAGACTGGGGCTGCTTCATGAAGACCGGCCCAACTTGATGTGAAAGACCGTGGCGTCAAGGCCAGCTGGTCGGGCAGGCGGCCCAGCTGGTCGGATGACGATGCGGAAGTCTTCACGGACAAGAAAGCGTAGTCGGTTAGGAAGGGGATCGTGTCCTCTACGACACGGGATTGTAATCGACTAGGTTTCCTTATTCTATCTTGAGATCCGATCTACTAGGATCTGTAACCCTGTCCCCATGGCTATATAAGGCGAGCAGGACCCCTCTCAAAAACACGTTCATCAATATACAGCGTAGACACTCTGACGCAGGACGTAGGGTATTACGCTAAACTCGGCGGCCCGATCCTGGATAAACCCTTGTGTTCATCTAGTCTCGTCCCTGTGTCACGTCCGGATCGTCGTTCCACGCACCTTCCCCGCTAATCTAGCACCTCGGGCATACCCCCTAGGGGGCTATCGACTATATTGAAGTTGACGACATGGCGCCCACCGTGGGGAGTGTGTTGTGCGGACATCATGACGACTCGGGCGGTTTTTTTCCGGCTTCCATGGATCTACCGGCGGGCCTGACGTTCACGTCGGGTCTTTTTCATGGGTTAACGGAGCTGACCCAGCGGTCGAGACCATGGAGGCACCCCAAGCACCTCTGCTACCAGGAGCAACGACGTCAAGATCGAAGCCCTCGAGCAGGATCGCGCTTCCTCGCTACCGAGGACGGCGCTCGACAATTCCGACCGGATCGAATCTATCGATCGGGTCACGGCAAGCATCGCCGAAACCCTTGCTTTGGCAGATTCGATCGGAGATCGTTCGCCCTAGCTCAGGCACGACGAAGGAGAGTGGCAGCAGCCTCGAGAACGGCTCGTGTCAAAAGGCACATGCGGTTCAAACCGGTCTGGTCATCACTTCCGCCCCTACGGGTCGTTCTGCCACGTTCAGCCCTCCTCGGGGAGCCTAAACCGAGCAGGGCGAAACACAGCTTTTTTCGCTCCCAACTTACCCATGGGCTCGTCAACTCGGCTTCGGCCTACGAGAAGCAGATCAAGGGACTCTTGACGGATAAAACCAAGGATCGGCGCGTTCCTGAGGAGCGACCGCCAAAATTCAAGCAATTTGGTGCCAACGCCTGCATGGCGATCGTAACTTCCATGGCAACCACCGCCTCAGCCTCAAGCGCCGGGTCGACCAGATCTAATTCACCAGGTCGGACGCCGGACTATCCCCCAGGCTTCGGACCCCTCCCACGCTACGGGGGCTCGATATTCGCTGTGAGTCACGACGAACCGCCGGTTGACAGCGAAACAGATGAAGCCAAAGCCCAGCGTTTGGCCAGGAACGCCGACAGAGCTACTCGGAGAGCAGCTGAAGCCCCCGGAGGCCATCGCCCACAACGCAACTTAAACGATGCATTCAACATGTGCGACAATCATCAAGTAATCGAACCGCGCAAGCTAATCTGGCCATGGCCATGAACCTGGTCGAGAACCTCCCAGCTACACCTCAGCTCGAGCAGCTCGGAGCTTACCTCAAGGCATCTCTGGTCCAGGTCCAAGACCAGGTGGCGGGACCGTCTGGCGCTGCCCCAACCGGATCTCGGAGAAGTCACAGAGGACCAGACCTGCGCCAAAGTCCAGCAGTAATCAGGACCAGCGCGATAATCGCAGAAGACGTCAAGACCGCAGGCCCGACCAGCACGCCGGGAACAATCCAGGTCCTGAGCCTCGAGACTTGCGCGAGCATATTACCGAAAGGTCCGACTTGCGCAACTACATTGAAGGCTCCAAAGATACAAGGCTCGGCGGGGAGATGGAAAGGCGCAACAGATGGGATCGCGAGCACGGTCTCCTAGATCAAACACTTACCGGTCCCAGACAATTTACCAAAAGGCTCAGATCTGTTATCTAGCCAAAAGGGTTCAAGATCCACGACCTGAGGTCGTACGATGGGAAGGCAGACCCTCGCCAGTGGATCATGCTATACGAGACTGCGGTCCGAGCAGCCGGTGGAGGAGGAGATGTTATGGCTAATTACCTGCCTGTTGTTCTTAACCAAGCCGCAAGCCAGTGGCTTCTGAGTCTGCCATCTGACTCTATCGACAGCTGGTCCGACCAGAAGAAGGCGTTTATATCCAACTTCAAGGCCACCTGCCAGCAACCCGCAAGCAAATATGATCTCGAGCGCGTCAGAGACCGCCCTGGTGAACTCTTGCGAGACTATATCCGCCGATTTTCCGACGCCCGCATCCGGGTAGCTAATGTCACGGATGACGAATCCATCTTGGCTTTTATAAAGAGGGTTGCACCATCATGAAGGGCTGAGAAATAAGCTGCTCCGAAAAGAACCGCGAACAGTGGAGGACCTCCTTAACATAGCCCAGAGCTGGGCGCGAGCAGAAGAGTATAATACACAGCTCGCGACGACGGACCGACGGGAACCGAGGTCCGGCACAACGACCGTCAGCGCAACGACTACCGCGGCGACCGGCACGATGAAGCCCACGACGACCGCCGTGAAAGGTTTAGGGATAATCGCGGCCCTAACCGAAGGTACGACAGTCGCGATGATAGAAGAAGACAGTCAAACCCCGGCCGAGCACCAGGCAACGAGGTCAACAACACTAAGACAGGGGGCAAGCGCAATTACGACTCAGCCTACTCCAAAATCCTGAAGCAGGACTGTCCGGCGCACCCAGGTGTAGGACATACAATGGAGGAGTGCAGAGGGTTCAAAGCCATATTTCGCAACAGCTCGAAGAAGCAGTGCCCTGACACAGAAGATGGACCCTCGACCAGGCGTGAAGGAAAAGACCCTCAAGAGGACCACGAGGAAGACCAGGATCCAGGAAGAAACCCAAAGCACGGCGGCTTCAGAGAAGCCGAGAAGTCTGTGCGCACCATATTCAGTGGCAAAGCAATCCTGGCCGATAAGAGAATCCGCAAGCTTATGGAGCGAGCAGTCTACTCCGTTGACCGAGTGGACGAAAGAGTCTCAGACCCTAACTACTTGGCTGGTCGCATCAGGAAATCTCATTCAGTAGAGCTGATCAGTGGGCTAGGGTCCCTGAACCTGGTCGCTTCCCGCTTGTAGTCGACCCGACCATCGACGGAGTACGATTCGAGAAAGTACTGGTCGACGGGGGTAGCGCCCTTGACATATTATTCAAGCATACCTTACCAGAGCTCGGCATCGCGATAGGAGATTTGGAACCATACGATGCCCCTTTTTGGGGAATCCTGCCGTCACAGGCTTCTCAGCCTTTGGGCCAAGTCACCTTACCAGTCCAGTTCGGGACGAACGAGCGCCACCGCATCTGCTACATCAACTTCATCATGGCAGACTTCGAGGGGTCGTACCATGCATTGTTGGGCCGACCTGCCCTTACCAAGTTCATGGCAATTCCGCACTACACCTACCTCTTGCTAAAAATGCCATCTGAGAGCGGCGTTTTAAGCATCAGGGGAGCATCTCCACGGCTTACGAATGTGAAAAGGAAAGCTTCGCGACAGCTCAAGCCCACGACCTGTCGATCCGCATGGAGGAAACCTGTGTGGACGCAGTAAGAGTGGCTCCGGAGGAGCAATCTATTCCAGTAAAAGAAGCCAAGTGCGCCGCGACTAGGAGTAAGGACTTCAAGGAGGTAGAGCAGGTCGAAGGGGACTCCAGCAAGACGGCACGGATCGGGCTCGACCTCGACCCCAAATAGGAAAGCGCGCTCGTCAGCTTTCTGAGAGACAACGTAAGCGTCTTCGCGTGGAAACCCGCGGACATGCCCGGTGTACCTCGGGAGCTGGTCGAGCACTCCTTGGATGTTTCGAAGACCGCCAAACCAATCAAGCAGAAGCTGCGATGGTTCGCTCATGACAAGAAGGAGGCTATTAGGGTAGAAATCACCCGGCTATTAGCTGCCGGTTTTATAAAAGAAGTGTATCACCCGGAGTGGCTCGCCAACCCGGTTTTAGTTCAAAAGAAGAATAAAGAGTGGAGAATGTGTGTCGATTATACCGATCTCAACAAACACTGCCCTAAAGACTCCTTTGCCTTACCCCGCATCGACGAGCTCGTCGACTCCACGGCTGGATGCGAGCTGTTATCCTTTCTAGATTGCTATTCCGGGTACCATCAAATTTCTCTGAGAGAAGAAGACCAGCCTAAAACATCATTTATTACACCCTTCAGTACATATTGTTATACTACGATGTCGTTCGGGCTCAAAACGCTGGGGCCACTTACCAAAGGGCGATACAAAAATGCCTCGCTGAGGAAATCCGAGCAGAGCTCGTAGCAGCCAACGTCGACGATATCGTCGTAAAGACAAAGTCAGCCCATACACTGGTAGACGACCTGCGCGCAACTTTTGCGGCCCTCAACAGGTTCCGGTGGAAACTTAACCCCAAAAAGTGTACCTTTGGGGTCCCTTCCGGCATCCTATTAGGCAACATAGTAAGTAAAGACGGCCTGAGGCCAAACCCGGAAAAAGTACTGGCCGTTCTAAAGATGAAGCCTCCGAAGAGTGTAATGGATGTCCAGAAGCTAACCGGTTGCATGGCAGCCCTAAGCCGTTACATATCACGGCTCGGAGAGAAAGGCCTTCCGTTCTTCAAGTTGCTCAAAGCTTCTGAGAAGTCTGAATGGTCCGAGGATGCTGAAACCGCTTTTCAAGAACTCAAGCAGCTCCTAACAACGCCTCCCTTGCTGGCCGCACCACGGGATGGCGAAACCCTATTTATCTACATAGCGGCCACCGATCGAGTGGTAAGCACCGTCGTGGTCATAGAACGAGAGAAGAAGGCCATGCCTACAAGGTGCAGCGTCCGGTGTATTATATCAGCGAAGTGCTCAATGACTCCAAATCAAGATACCCCCAGGTACAGAAGTTGTTATATGCAATTCTAATCACATCTCGTAAACTTCGGCATTATTTCGACTATTATTCTATTGCGGTGGTTACTGAGTACCCACTCGCGGATATTCTTCGCAACAAGGACGCAAACGGTCGCATAATCAAATGGGCTCTGGAGCTAGCCCCGTTTTCCCTCGAATTCCGCAGTCGCACATCCGTTAAATCCCAGGCGCTCGTCGATTTCATCGTTGAATGGACCGATATGACAACACCTGTACCCCCGACCAGCAACGAGCACTGGACAATGTACTTCGATGGATCATTGAACCTCAAAGGAGCAGGAGCTGGAATACATTTCATATCGCCTTCCGGAGACAAGCTGAGCTATGTCCTCCGAATACACTTCAAAGCGTCCAACAATGCGGCCGAATATGAAGCTTGCCTCCATGGCCTTCGAATCGCAGTCGAGCTGGGAGTTAAAAGGCTAGAAGTTTTTGGCGATTCTGCCCTGGTCATAAACCAGGTCAACAAGGATTGGGACGCCACCAGTGAAAAGATGGACGCTTACGTCGCTGAGATAAGAAAACTAGAAGGGAAATTTTATGGTTTACAGTTCCAGCACGTGGTACGGGCGGACAACCAGGCAGCCGACGCACTTTCCAAACTTGGTTCAACCAGGTCACAGATCCCTCATGGTGTCTTCGTCCAAGATCTGGTCAAACCGTCTATCGAGCAAGATTCAGTAGCGGCCGCCGACCAGCCCCCGACCGACCAGACTGTTGCGTCCGTCCAGCTGCCAGGCAACGACTGGAGAGACCAGTTTATAAGATACCTCACCAGCGCGGACGTTCCTCAAGACAAGATTGAAGCTGAGCGCCTTATTCGGCGCAGCAAGCAGTACCTCTTAGTAGACGGAAAGCTCATGCGCAAAAACGCCAAAGAAGAATTGTTACTAAAATGTGTTTCCCAAGAAGAAGGCATCCGAATCTTGACAGACATACATGCAGGCATATGCGGCAACCATGCCGCCTCCCGAACGCTGGTCGGGAAGGCGTTCCGAGCAAGTTTTTACTGGCCCTCTGCCATGGCCGACGCAGAAAAGCTGGTCAATTATTGTGAAGGATGTCAGTTTTTCGCCAAACAAACTCATGTCCCAGCGCACGACCTTCAAGCCATACCAGCCTCATGGCCTTTCTCATGCTGGGGTCTAGACATGATTGGGCCATTCAAAACAGCACCTGGAGGGTTCATGTACGTCTATGTCATAATCGACAAGTTCTCCAAGTGGATTGAGTACAAGCCGTTGGTCAAACCCACAGCCCAAAAAGCAGCCGAGCTGCTAAATGATATCATTCATCGATTTGGCTTACCTAACTGTATAATCACCGACCTCGGCTCCACTTTTACTGGCTCGGATTTCTGGCATTTTTGCGAAGAAAGAAGCATAATCGTCAAGTATGTATCCGTTGCTCACCCAAGAGCTAATGGGCAAGTCGAACGGGCAAATGGCATGATACTCGATGCACTTAAAAAGAGGTTGCACAGGGCAAACGACCAGGATCAAAAGGCCGGTAGATGGTTGAAGGAGTTACCATCCGTGGTTTGGGGACTTCGAACACAACCGAGCAGAAGCACAGGCGTTTCACCTTACTACATGGTGTTCGGCGCAGAAGCAGTCTTGCCTGCAGATGTAGCATTTCGATCACCAAGGGTTGAGCAGTATAACCAGGACACGTCCGACCAGGTCAGAGAGCTAGAAGTCAACTGCATCGAGGAACGAAGATTGGATTCATGCATCCGAACAGCAAAATACGTTGAGGGCCTACGTAGATACTTCAACAGGAACGTCAAAGAGAGACTCTTCGCCGTAGGAGACCTGGTCCTGAGGCGAATCCAAAACACTGCTGGACTGCACAAATTATCATCTCATTGGGAAGGCCCCTACGTCGTCAAACAAGTCACACGACCGACATCCTACAGGCTCACTGACCTAAATGGGACTGACGTCCCTAATTCATGGCATATCGACCAGCTACGACATTTTTATGCATAGTCCTGCAGGGACAAAAAGATATGTACCCGACTCTGTATTTCCATAGAATATTATGAATAAAACCATCATTGTTTTTTGCCAGATTACTTTACTTCATTCTCTTACCACATGCTAATTTAACAAACAAGATTAAATTCAAGCGTGTCAAGTCACATCCATAACGATCGCCTATTTAGAAAAACTAACGTAATCTTCTCTTGGTCCTATGGAGCGCTGGACTCCCCGGGCTCCTCGAACAGGTCCAAATCCTTCACTAGGGCAGCGGCTGTCTCCCGGGACCCCTCGCTTAACTCCGACGCTTGGCCTCTGAGGTGTTTCGAGGAAAGCCACCCTCCAGCCTCTTTATGTCCACCCCGGGTAATGCGCTCGCGCAAGAGCCAGGACATACGCACCAACCTGCTCACCGGCATCTATTACGAAGTTCTTCATCGCAGCCCACAATCCGGCACACTGCCTCAGCATGTTGTCTGGTCGGGGTATTCAGCTGCCAGCTCCGTATACGACATTCAGCACTGGTGTGATTCCTCGCACCATGGCCTGGCAACGCCCCTCCCAGGTCTTCACATCCTGACAAACCAACGAGATTTGGTTTTGCCAAGAACGGCGCTGCTCTGCAACCAAATCACCAATAACATGTTACGGCGACCAGGAGAGAAACATGTACTGAATCGAAGAATTTTAGCAGCAACCTTGGAGCTCTTTCTCCAGCTCGTCTGCCCGTGTCTTCTCCCGAGCAGCCGCAGCGTCGCCATCCTGCGCTTTGAGCTTCGCCGCGGCAACTTGCGCAGACAGCTCTATTCCCAGCAACACTTATTATACGTCGCACAATCAAGAGTAAAAAGGAAAGGCCTTTTTTGGTCCTTACCCTGGTTTTCAAGTCGAAGCTGCGCAAGCTCGGATGCCTGTTTTTCAACAGTTTCGCGCAACCCGACCTCGGCCTGCCGAGCATTGTCCAGGTCGGCTCGATACCGTGAGCATGATTCTTCAAGCTTCACCTTGGCATCAAGCAAAGGACCCACGGATTCGAAGCACTTTCGTCGCTCCTCCGACAGGTCGGATATCCCCTGTAAATTCACACAAGCATTGGACATTTCGGATCACGCCGGTTACCTTCACAAACTTTAAAAACCTACAAAGGAATCACCTGAGCATATTTGTGGAGCTGGCTAAGCAGCCGGTCAAAATTTTTCATCGGACGGTTGTCGGTGTTCTCTTCATGGAACACCCACTCACCCGCCCGCTGGCGCGCCACCCTGATTACTCGATCCGGAGATTTTGGGGGGCACGTAATCTCAATCACTTCATCCTCAGGCGCCTCGGGCACATCGTCTTCGGGTGCCTCGGGTACCTCTTCATCGGCGGGGGGCCTGAAGCATGGCCAATCGCGTTCCACACACTCTCCTCCGGAGGGGGAAGTGGAGTGTCCGGGGGCACTTGAGCAGAGCCAGTTGACCCCCGACCACGGCTCGTCTCAGCGTCAGGGATCTCTCTACTACTCGAGCTGGCCTCCCGACCAGCTTCGACCGGCTCTCGGGCAGCATCCAGCCCTTCAGCTTCCGGCCGCGGCACGGATTCAGCGTTCAGAGCACTGGTCGGTTCGGGAGCCGCGTCACCACCAGCAGTCTCAACATCCGCTACGGGATCGCTGCGACAGGCAAAAGACCGCATAAGGTCATAACCATGTGGGTGCGTCACACACTGATGACGAAGACAATAAGGTACTTACAGGTCGCTGACGCGGAGTCCACCCCTCAGCTTCAGCTTCCTTGGCCTTTGTGAAGATTGAGCGCCTCTGGCTGGCTCCTCAACTCGGACGCGCTTCGGCGCCGGCGCCTGCTCATCATCGTCGTCCCAGTCACGAACGGAACTGGTCGTATTGGTGGTAGACCCACTGATATCCTCACGGGCCCTCCGCTCGCGTCGCCGCCCCTGCGGTTGCTCTCCGACCAGGAGCCGCGCGCTTACCCGCGGCTCTCGCAGCCGAGGGGTCTGCCTCGTCCGCAGCTCCCTTACCCTTCTTTGTTGCCCCAGTTGCCGGTTCATCAGGCTGAGGGCGCGGCGGATGGCTGGTTGGACCACCTTTGTCTCCACCTCCAGGCCACTCGGTCGTGGGCACGCTTGAAACATACACAGCAGAGCGATCCTACAAAACAATGAAACCAAGTGTCACTAAACTATGACTGAGTATACCCAATACAACAAGCTCTGAAGAAGACTTACATCCTTGACAGGATTCGCCAGGCTAAACGGCTATGTAATATTCTTTGGCGCTTTCCACTCGCCAAACTAGAGCATTGTATGAATACGCCTATCAAGTTCACCCCTTTCCAGTCTTCGGCGCGTTCACGGGTCGCATCAGGCCGACCTGCATACTCGAAGCCAGGGTGCACCCTGTCTTGCACAGTTGCACCCGACGATGCATAAAGTTTGCCGTGATTTGGATCCCGTCGGCAGTGATCCCTTTCAGCAGATCAAGAATCTCTCGAACCTGCTCCATATCGCCCGACGACGGCTTCGCCGACCAAGTTAAGTTCGATTCAACCAATCTCCCTACATCACAGCTGATAGGCGGAGTCTGGCACTGGGTCATGTAGAACCACTTCTCTGTCCAGCCGCTGACATTGCTCTGAAGGGCACGGTGACATATTCTGATGCCATTCCCTCCCGCAACAGAATATAAACGCTCCCCGCAATGCGGGATCCACGGCTGTTCTTCTTCAATTGGAAAAGTGACGAAACAAATTGAAGTGTGGCTGAATCCCGAGATAAGCCTCACATAAGTGGATAAAAACTGAGACTGACAGAATGGAATTTGGTCCAAGATTGCACAGACCAATTCCCTAGAAGTCAAGTAGACACCGCAAAAAAGTATGGCATGGCAGCCCGAATCCCTAACAAAATAATCCTCAAAGACGACGAGCTCGTCGGCATTAGGTTGGGGATAGTGCTCACCGACGGGCGCTCTCCATCCCCCGGTGACCTTGTCCGGCAGCAGACCGCCGGCGACGAGGCGGCCAATGCTATCTTCGGTGCTCCTCGATGGCACCATTCCTGATCCAATCGCAAAGCCGCCGCCGCCGCAGTCTTCTTCGCCCTCGGCATCATTGATTCTGCCGGAAAAGTGAAGGAGTTATCGACGATTGAGTGTTTTTTGGATCTAGGGCTACAGTGCTCAGTTCGCGGAGAGCGAGAAAATGGGGATGGCAACGGTTAGGGTAAACGTTGACTCGGCGGCGCGCGCCTTTATATTCTAACGCGCGACCTTATAGATTTTACCCTAAAAAGGGCCCCCTTTTTTATGCTAAGTTAACTATTACGGCCCGCCTTGCCGGCCCAGCAGTGAAGCCCGTTTTCTGAATAAGCCAAAGTCATTTCTTTTCAACAATATAGAGCCCTCTTTTAAAGCTAATGGTCTTCCAGTTGGCCACCGGCCGCACGGCCGCTTCCTGCTGTTTAAAACGGACTGGTCGGCTACAATGCCAGCTTCTCCAAAGCACTTCTTCTGGCCAGCTAGAGGACTTGACCAAAACCAAAACCAAAAAAGAAGCGGGTTGGCTTCACGCAATCCTTCTCAGTAAAGCTGGGGACTGGTCAGCTGACCAGCCTTTACAGGCACACACGTGGCAGAGCCGCGTTGGCTTCACGACCAGCTCCTCCAGTAAAACTGGGGACTGGTCGGCTACTATGCCAGCCTTCTCAGCAAAGCTGGGGACTGGTCAGATGACCAGTTACAGGCACACACGTGGCAGAGCCGCGTTGGCTTCACGACCAGCTCCTCCAGTAAAACTGGGGACTGATCGGCTACTACGTCAGCCTTCTCAGCAAAGCTGGGGACTGGTCAGATGACCAGTTACAGGCACACACGTGGCAGAGCCGCGTTGGCTTCACGACCAGCTCTTCCAGTCAAACTGGGGACTGGTCGGCTACTATGCCAGCCTTCTCAGCAAAGCTGGCGACTGGTCAGATGACCAGTTACAGGCACACATGTGGCAGAGCCGCGTGGCTCACGACCAACTCGTCCAGTAAAACAGGGGACTGGTCGGCTACTACGCCAGCCTTCTCAGCAAAGCTGGGGACTGGTCAGATGACTAGTTACAGGCACACACGTGGCAGAGCCGCGTTGGCTTCACGACCAGCTCTTCCAGTCAAAACTGGGGCCTGGTGGGCTACTACGCCAGCCTTCTCAGCAAAGCTGGGGACTGGTTAGATGACCAGTTATAGGCACACACGGGCAGAGCCGCGTTGGCTTCACGACCAGCTCCTCCAGTCAAACTGAGGACTGGTCGGCTACTGCGCCAGCCTTCTCAGCAAAGCTGGGGACTGGTCAGATGACCAGTTACAGGCACACACGTGGCAGAGCCGCGTTGGCTTCACGACCAGCTCTCCAGTAAAACTGGGGAGTGGTTCGCTACTACGCCAGCCTTCTCAGCAAAGCTGGGGACTGGTCAGATGACCAGTTACAGGCACACACGTGGCAGAGCCGCGTTGGCTTCACGACCAGCTCCTCCAGTCAAACTAGGGACTGGTCGGCTACTGCGCCAGCCTTCTCAGCAAAGCTAGGGACTGGTCAGATGACCAGTTACAGGCACACGCGTGGCAGAGCCGCGTTGGTTTCACGACCAGCTCCTCCAGTCAAACTAGGGACTGGTCGGTCTCTTCATTAGTTTCTCAACAAACTTGGGGACTGGCCAGGTGACCAGTTCTTGGAATATATGTGGCAGAGTAGTATCGGCATTTCATTACCAGCTACAAAAGCTTACACTGTACGTAAGCAACTCGATACACAGCAGTTTACATATACAAGTACAATCTAGGTACGGATACATAAGGATTTAGGTACAGTAAGACGCAGCAAAGTGGATACAGAACCTTGGGTAGTCACACATGAGCCTTTCAGTTCATCCCAATAGGGTCTCAGGCACCGCCCCATGCTTCGTTCGGGAACCACGGGCAAGACATCACCCTCGCCGCCCTTTTGACAACCTGTGACTTCGAGGTTTCTACGAGTGGTGGGCACAAGATTTCTTCTAGGCGCACATCTGTATCCCTCTGCTGGCGACTATTTGGAAACCATCCTAACGATGGTCCCTTCACAAGAGTTCTTCTGGGCACTTCATTTACCTTACAACAACAAGACACACGACGATTTGGTCATCTCTATCAAAGATCCTATAATAAGACTAAGGGAGAACAATATGGCAATGAAAGCGTGAGCTCCTTGTTCGTGTAACAGGGTATTTATAGGCGTTTCCTCCTGGTTCATAGACATGGTCTACGAATTTAAGTGCCTGCAGGATCAATAATTGAGCCAATGTCGTGCCCCAGGTGACGACTGATATCGGGTGGCAGATTCGATTCCCCAAGCAAAATGACAAAACTGCAGTCATGCAAAGCGATAGAAGGCTGACAATGTGTGTCATCGGTTCAACAGGGTAAAGCAATCGAATAAAGCGGAATACGGTGGACGTTTTGAATGGTGTGGTTGTTATCTCACAGATCTACAGTTATATTTCTGACCTTGGCATTACATGACAGAGTCATCTATTGCCCAGCTCGGGGACTACCGTGTATACATGGCGCTTGGTCCCGCCATGTATATTGTGTGTACAGGTTGCTTTTCTGACCCTGGCATTACATGACAGAGTCATCTATTGCCAACGCTCGGGGTGACCGTATACTACTTCCGCGCTTGGTCGCGCATGTATATTGTGTTACAGTTTATTTCCTCTTGACCTTGGCATCACATGACGGAGTCATCTGTTGTCAAGCTCGGGGACTAAGTGGGCACACTTACCTGGTCGGTGAGTGAGTATGCAGCAAAGATGTTGTTGATATGTTACATAAAGTGGGCACACTTCACCAAACTTCCAAAAGTTGTTTTTTCTTTTATGAGCACATCGCATCTTGCGGGTTCATAATTTGGCAGTCAATAGAGTACGACCTGGTCGGAGATCAGATTAAGGAGTTTGAATAAGATTTTTGTCAAGACCTCTTTCACCGCTTTAAGATACAATGTGCTCAGGGACTAGCTGTGGGGATATAGACCCAGGTCCTCACGGCTAGACTTGGGCTGCTTCGTGAAGACCAGCCCAACTTGATGTGAAGGACCGTGGCGTCAAGGCCCAGCTAGTCGGGCAGGCGGCCAGCTGGTCGGATGACGGTGCGGAAGTCTTCACGGACAAGGAAGCGTAGTCGGTTAGGAAGGGGATCGTGTCCTCTACGTCACGGGATTGTATCGACTAGGTTCCTTATTCTATCTTGAGATTCGATCTACTAGGATCTGTAACCCTGCTCCCATCTAATAACTATCCCCTCAAGGAAGGCGACAGGGACCCCCTCTCAAAAACACGTTCATCAATATACAGAGTAGACAACTCGACGCAGGACGTAGGGTATTACGCTAAACTCGGCGGCCTGAACCTGGATAAACCCTTGTGTTCATCTAGTCTCATCCCTGTGTCATGTCCGGATCGTCGTTCCACGCGCCTTCCCCGCTAATCTACCACCTCGGGCATACGCCTAGGTGGGCTATCGACTATATTCCGTCGACATTCGCTCTGTAATTAGTTTAGAGAGGGGTAGAGTAGGAATTGTACTTAGGCTAGAATAGGTTAAGTAGTCGGGGAGACACCCTCCTCCCCCTATCTCAGTTAGTCATCTCAGTCATTTGCTCTTTCATCCTTAGGGTTTTCCTGCTCCCCCATCCCCTGCTGTAGCTAGCTGAGATCCGCAGAGAGACTCACCTCTGTGTATTGTTGATTTTGAGGAAAGGAGGTCGTAACCTCCTTGTCGTAGCGTGTGTTTGCGCTTCGGCTACAAGATCGTTGTGTCGATTCACGTTTTGATTCGAGTTCATTGTGTTCTTCGCGTTCTTTGTTTCTCCGCGTTTTTCCCGTCACTCGATCTCCCTCTCCGGTGCGTCTTTGCGAAATCCGTTTGAATCAACTTGTTCGTATTTGAAAGGAGACCATTTCCACCAAAGGAATTTATCTATCTCCCTATGAACAAGTAGATCGGATTGATTTCGTTTTCGTGGCGTTTTCTGGTTCATCCACCTTCCCTTTCGATTTCCCGTTGATTTAGTCGATTTGAGCGGATGATTTCTGGGGATAGTCTCCCAACTACCCCGTGATCATCTTCTCCAAGTTTGGGAACTTGGGATTTTGATTTGGATCGGATTTGGAGAGATTTGGGAGAGGGGCGATCAAAATCGCCCTCTCTGCAGAACCGCGGACAGTCCGCGAGTTGAACCGCGGACAGTCCGGGCGTCGGGCACGAGCCGAGCAGTGGCTGCGGTGCTGGTTCGGACAAGTCCGATTTTGTACCGCGGACAGTCCGCCGTTGTGTTTGGCGGACAGTCCGCGAGTCGTCCAGCAAGTGTTCAGGGACTTTGCTGTTTTGGGTTTTGACCGGCGGACAGTCCGCCGTTGCTGACCGCGGACAGTCCGGGTCCACCCAGGGAGGGTTCAGCAGACTTGCTGTTTTTCCTCTTTTGCCGGCGGACAGTCCGCCACCCAGGCATGGACAGTCCGGCCCTGGGCGGACAGTCCGGGACTCCAGGCCCGGATAGTCCGGGATCCTGCTGAGTGCTCCTGTTTAGTGCGTTAGCTCTCCCGGCTTGCTCGTTTGGTTTTCAGACTCTCGTTTGGCCCTAGAGTTGACCAAGGAAGTTCTCCAAGTATCTTTGCTACTCGTTATCATTGGTGTTTGGAGATTTCTCGACGTAGCCATCTATCTACGTTCGGGACTTGGTTTTTAGGGGGCAAACTCGTGCCGGAGCTTTTGGTCTTTGCTTTGCTTGTGTTCGGTGGTGCTCCGCTGTGATCCTAGGGATCATCCACCCTCTTCCAAGGGTCGTGAGCATCACGCTTTGGGTCCGTGCTTCTCTGGGGTTGAATTTGGGACACTTGGCCAAAGTTTCGAGAGAAATTTGATTGGCTCCCATTCACCCCCCCTCAGGTCGCCTTGTTTGTGCTTTCTCGGTCCTTTGGGTCCTATCAGAAAGTTCAGGGACTCAACCGCAAATGTGCTAAGGCGGTGGCGCGGCTGCGCGCGGGGAGTCCACGTGGCGGGATATGATTCGCCCGAGATACCAGCGGGGCAGGGCACGTGTTCACCGGACCGGGCCTCATTTAAGTACAAATGCAGGGGCTAGAACGAGAAAGTAACAAGACTCATGAAACAGGGAGGTGGACGACGGGTTGATTCCAACAAAGATGGGGGCTTATGCTGAGGCTGTTGCTCATGCGTGCAGATCTGCGACTGCTGCAGCTGCTGCGTGGTTGGCGCCGTGTGACACGTTGTGAGCCCGTGCGGTGTGCCACTGTGTGCCACGTGGCGGGGACGCGTGCACATGCGCTGATGGACTGGGTCCATAGGTCTGTGGACCTGGCCCATACCGGTTCGGGAAAAGCATCTAATCTGGGCCATCCGAGATAGATCTAACGACCGAGAAAGGTTTGGGGAAAAAAAAGAGGCGGTGCCGACGATGCTGTGTGCGGCGGCGGCCGTGTAGTAGACGGAGGCGCCATGGCTGGGGTCCTCGGTGTGTTTCGTACCTGCCCTGTAGAGCCTTAGAGGCTACGGGAATGTGCGGGGAAAGACGAGGAGTTCACCCAAACTCAAAGGAGGGCTCACCGGCGCCATGGGTGGCTCGGCACAAGTGAAGACGGCGGCGCCATTGCTGGCGTCTCGGGCATAGCCCGGGGGGGTGCCTAGGAGACGGTAGCGACCTCAGGACGAGTTCAGGGGTGAAGTGGGGCTTACAGGGGTGTCGAAGGTGGTGTCCTCGGCGTCGGGGAAGGCTCGGGGACGGCGATCGACACGGAGGACGGACTGCCGGCTCCCTGGAACTCTGGCGGGGTTGTAAATGACGATGCGGCCACGTAACGGCGTCGCGGGGTGGCGCCGAAACCTCACGGTGAGGTAGGTGAGGTAGCGGTTCATCACCGACGGAGGGGGAGATCGTGAAGGGGTGGAGTGGGAGTCTTGAGCTCGGCAGCTACTCGTTAATGGCGGCGGTGCTAGTTCTAGGGCTAGGTGGTGAGGTCGAGTGGTGTCGGCGAGGGCGTGCAGAGGTGCAGCAGGCGGTAGGGGTCATCTACTTGTAGGCAGAGAGAACCGAGGGAGAGGGTGGCAGCAGGGGCGATCACGGGAGATCGAGAGCGGCGCCCGCAGCGTGAAGGGCGGGGAAGTTCGGGGCGGGGGGGGAGAGAGCTGACAGGGGGGGTTCGGCGTCAGTGAGGATGGAGGAGGAGACAGAGAGGGGCAGCGGGAGGAGAGAAGCGGGGTGGCCGCACAGAGCCATGGAAGGGGAGGGAAGGCGAGGCAGAGTGCCATCGGGCGAGGCGCGGTTGCGGGCTCGGCCTGCGAGCGCGGGAGTGGCCGAGGATGCCCGCGTGCACGGAGAGGGCGCGGTGCACGCGCTGGCTGGGCCGAGCGAACGGTGGTGGCCCAGTCGGAAGAGGAGGGAAGAGGAGCATGCCCGCTGGGGCGGTGGGAGAGTGAAGGAGAGGAGGGAGTTGGGCTGGACGAGGACTACGGGCCAGGGCGCCGCGGTGGGCCGAGAGGGAGAGAGTGAGGGAGGAATGGGGAGTGTGGTGACGGGTTGGGCGGGAGAGGTGAAGTCCGGTTGGGCCAAAGGAGGGAGAGAGGGAGAGGAAAATGGGGTTGGGCCCTTTGCCTATTTTCTTTTCCTTTTTCTTTTCTTTTCTAAACTCTTTTGCAAATTCATTTCAAATCTAAATTCTTTTGAAATTAAATCACTTTAAAATATTTTCCCTAGGTTTTTAAAATAAAATTTGAGTTTGATTTTCCAAAATTTTCATAAATCTTTTATTTATTTTCTAAATAGATAAATTCGATTCGCCCTATTCGGGTTTAATAAATTCTTTTTCACCCAATAAAAATTATACAACGGCATGAGTGCAACAAACATCTGGCTAGAATTTTCCTCCATCTAGGATTTTGGCCTTTTCTTAATTAATTTCTAATTTATTTTAATTAATTAAACACCTGGGGTGTTACAACCTACCTCATGATCACTGCACGCTCAAAACGAGAAGAAGGACAAACAATGGTCTCGTCGAAGGTGACATTGGATGTCTCCATGACTCGGTTAGTATCAAGGTTAAGTACACGATATGCGCAAGTGTGAGGGCCATAACCCAAAAATACACCGTCAGAAGAACGAGACTCAAATTTGTCCAGGTTGCCTTTCTTCAATATAAAACAATGGCAACCGAAGACTCTAAAATAACTCACCTTGGGCTGTCTACCAAAACGCAACTCATAAGAGGTCTTCTTCAAGAAAGCCCTCAGAAAAATGTGATTTGAAATGTAGCATGCAGTGTTCATAGCCTCGGCCCAATATCTCCTAGGAGTCCTATGCTCATCGAGCATCGTCCTGGCCATCTCTACAAGGGTCTGA
This sequence comes from Coix lacryma-jobi var. lacryma-jobi, assembly GCA_009763385.1. Taxonomy (NCBI): domain Eukaryota; kingdom Viridiplantae; phylum Streptophyta; class Magnoliopsida; order Poales; family Poaceae; genus Coix; species Coix lacryma-jobi. Next base: position 159,716 of record VDCT01000559.1, read on the forward strand.
TTTTTCCTCTCTACAACACCATTTTGGGGCGGTGTGTAGGCGGAAGAAAAACTGATGCTCCAAACCCAAAGAGTTACAAAACTTCTCAAAATTTGAATTCTTGAATTCGGAGCCATTATCACCTCTAATAGCTCGCATCGAGTTCATAGGGAACTCCTTTTGAAGACGCAAAATCAGATTGTGAGCAAATGAGAAAGTCTCAGTCTTCTCAGTCAAAAGAAGACCCACGATATCTCGAAAAATCGTCAACAACGACCAAAACATACCACTTCCCCCAACTGAGCTCACCCGAGCCGGACCAACAAGGTCCATGTGTAAAAGCTCTCCAGGGTGCGAAGTCATGACCTTAGTCACTGGATGGTGGGGTGCAGCAACCATCTTTCCATGTCTACAAGAATGGCAAACTAGATCCTTCTCCATCGACAGCTTGGGCATTCCTCGGATTAGGCCAAGTGAGCTAAGTCTTGCAAGCAAGTCGAAGCTTAAGTGACCGAGCCTCCTATGCCACTTCCAAAGATCAGAGGAGGAAGGACTAGCCAAAAGACAACGGGAAATACCAAACGACTCTGAGAAATTAGCGCGAAAGACTTTCCCAAAGGGCGAAATCAAACATACAAGATTGCCCTGAGGATCTAAAATGCGACTGAGATTTGGTTTAAAACGAATCTCATAGTCATCATCAAAAAGTTATGAAAAGAAAGAAGGTTAAAAAGCAGGTTAGAAACAAGAGCAACATCGCGCAACACAAAGTGCTCATTAACCCGCACCGACCCGCGGGACAACACCTTACCTTTACTATTGTCGCCGAAAGTGATAAACTCCTTTCCGGCAATAGGGCTAAGGCTGGAGAACCACTTGGCGTTTCCGGTCATGTGTCTTGAGCAACCGGTGTTGGGCCGGCTGCTCAAAGAACGGTCAGTGTAAAAACCATTCCTAGCGTGCCTACGGGGGTAGCGATCACCACGCATAGGAAAACGTGGTCCACTAAGGAAAGAGCGTCCATCGCGATAGTTAAACGCGGTGGGGAAAACGCTCAACAAAGCCTCCTCCACGGGGTCCTGTATCCTGCAAAGTCAGGACCCCGTCGGGCACCTCCTCCCTGACGCCTAGGATCTTGAGGTGCTGCACCTCTAGGCCTAGCAGCTCTCCTCGGAGCTCTCCTCTGAACATTCGGCACATGTACATCATGGAAGGATGGTACATGTCCGGATTGTTCATCTCCCTGGTGCGGCGATGCTCTCTCTTGCGCCGAAAGCAGAACTCACCCAAGTGTCCATCTCTCCCACAGTACTCACAATGGTACCTCACCGCTCTCATAGGGGTTGTTGGTACTCACGGTTGTGGGTTTGGATCACTTTGCCCTTCTGTGGCATAAACTCCTCCTGGATGGGTGGCATGTGTCTAGCTTGTTTTTGAGGTGGTTGAGTTTGGGGTGCCCACTGCTGCTTCTTGGGTGGAGCTCGTGGAGGTTCTTCAAACACCCCATCCTTGGTGGTAGGCTTGACAGGCTCTTTGGGTGGAAGCTTGGTTAGTTTGGGAGTAGTGGTGGAGTTGGGCTTCTCACATGGGTTCAGACCACTCGACTCTCCAATCTTCCCAAAAGCAGAAAGATCAACACCGAAGCAAAACCTACACCAGGACCTCCAGCAGCTCGCTTAAATTGCGAGATCATCATCCTGAGCTGCGGCTCACTACAAGAGACCCATGACAAGATGGTCCGAAGGTATGTGTTTTCCACCTCGGTTTGCATCTTGTCATGCTTCACATTGGCAATCTCCATCTCCAAACCCTCACACAAAGCGCACCTCATGACACAAGTGCTACCCGAGCGACGCTCACTATTGCTCATAATTAACCATCAACTATTGCATGAAATGACATAAAATGAAACATAAAACATAGTTGAAAGGTTTGATTCTAACGAGTTCCACGAGTTTTGGTGATCTCCATTGTTTTGCAGGATATTCAATTTTTCATCGAATAAAACTATCTCAAATGGTGAATTGGAGTACACCATTGCGTAGAGCTCGTCACGCTCATCGAAACGGATATATTATTTGTTTTTTGGACTTCAGAATAAAAGATATGGATTTTTGCAAATTAAAAAGGAGTGCTGATGTCATCGCTGACATCAGCACCCCGCTACAGTAGCATGCACCCAACCGGGAGCAGTCACGTGGGCTGCTAATGGCGTGTGCATGGGCGCTCACACAAGCAGAGACAAGGTGGGCCAGAGCGGGGCCCAGCTACCCCCTAGCGAAGGAACAACCAACGGCTCGGCCCATCACACAGTGACACGTGGCGTCAGGCACTACAGGCGCGCACCCGCGGCGGGAGCAGGCCGCATGCGTCTCACGCTGGGCCGGGACGCGTGGCGGGCCAGGAGCGGTCGCCAGGCCGGTTTGCTTGACCGTCCGCGGGTGGGGGCAGTTGGGCCGGCTCAACCGATCGGTCCAGCTGACCAGAAGGCCCTATTTTCTCTAGTTAAAGCAAAACAGCGACCAGTTGATAGGTTTGGCTCCGGTTCGGGCCCTTGGAGGCCGGTTCTCGTCCGGTCTTCTGCAGGAAGCTTCGGGACAACTCCAGAAGGTTCTCCACGAGTCCCAAGGTCGGTCCAACACAGATTTAATCATACGGTGTACAAAACGCGGCATATGGATCCAACGATGGGCGATTAATGTGACGCGGATCGATGACGTGGCAATTCCTTGCCCCCTACTCCATCCAGGACTATATAAGAGACCCAAGGGCGCCCCCAAGAGCCATCTCCATCTTCATATTCATCTCCACATCAGAATCTAGGGTTTCAAGTAGAAGTAGAGGTCCCTCTGGTTGATCGTCTATTTCTAGTTATAGTTCATCTTCTAGTTCTAGATCTTGTTCTAGTTCATCATCTAGTTGTAATCTAGAGAGGAGGAGGAGAGAGCTGAGGAGGAGCCGGATCTGTCGGATCTTCCTCGATATTGTATTGGTGCAGCATCTGGTTCGTCTTCAAGTAATCTCCAGGTCTTCATTTACTATTTCTGAGTATTATATTTAATTATAGTTCTTGCTTTATTCATTTACTTGATCTCCGCTCGTATCGAGTGCTCTAATTATACTAGTTAATTAGAGTAGTAAGCGTTAGTGTAGACGTGGTGTCTAGACTAGGGTTTACCTGAGTTTGCACCCAGCCCCACGGATAGTTGTGGTAGCCCCAGGTGGTGACAGCCCTCACGGCTGACGTAGTACACCACGTTTGGGTTGGTGTTTGTAGGACCATAGTCGGAGCTTCCTAGCCCCTTTCTCATTCCTTTCTGTGGCTAGTGTTCTGATGTTCTGAAGTAAGTAAAGTTTAGTAAGCCTTCAATTAGATAGACCTGCTTAGAAAATCCTAAATCTCTCTCTACCCATTTTATCATTCTTTTCTTGGACATTCTTGATTCTTCTAGTACACTTCACGTTCCCCGCGGAAATCGATACCCTGGAATACTCTTGGGTGAAAGCTACATCAGTATCCGTACGCTTGCGGATTTTTTGTATGCGTTTAAAATACCCAACACCGAGCTGGCCTTCTCAAGAGACTCAATCTTGGCATTCTTCTCTGCCAACTTGAATTGCAAGACAGGACAAGTCTTGCACGCACCCAACAGCTGGGGCCTAGCCCGGAGCTCATCCACCTCTCCAACCAAAGCAGCATACTTACCTCTCAAAGTGAGAAGGTCAGTCATGTGCTTGGTGCACGACTCGCACTCAACTCCTCCGACACAACCATGGTGGATTTTGAAAACTCCAACTCCTTCACCGTGTCCTCCCACTTCTGCCTAAACTCCTTGCGCTCTCTAGCGGCACGCCTAAGCAGCTTATCCTGACTAAGCAAGCAGTAGGCAGTAAGCTTCTCGTTCTCAGCAAAGAGCTCATCGTGGGTCATAGATACCTGGGAGGTGTCGTCATCGTAGTCGTCCTGAGGGGTGTGCTCCAGCTTGCCGTCGACCTCATCACCAAGGGCCAGGGTGCAGAAGCCCTCATCGTCGGTGAAGAAGCAGAGACCTTTCAGCTTGTCCTCGATCTTTTTCATCTTCTTGGACTCGTCGTCGCTTGAGCAAGCGGAGTCATCATCCGAGCCGTCGACGTCACTGAGCGTGGCGAAAAATGCACGCTGCTCAGCCTGGGCCTTCTCCAAGTACTTCTTCTTGATGTACTCCTTGTTGAAGCCGCCCTTCTGCTTGCGCCTTGCGGGGACGTGCTTCTCCTTGCGCTTGCCGGAGTCGTACTTGTGCCCGTGATCGCCCTTCCCCGAATGCTTGTTCTTCTTGGGGCAGTTGGCGATGAAGTGATCGGGGTCGCCGCACTCGAAACAGCCCGAGCGTCCTCCTCCACGGTGACGGTTCATGCAGTTGTTGTGGAACCGCGAGAACCGGATGGTAAGCAAAGCCAACTCATCATCTCCCAAAGACTCCAGCTGGTCCTCTGTGACAGAAAAGAGTGAAGAGAGTGCAAAGCCACCAGAGGGGTTAGCAGAAGAGCCAGAAACTAAAGCCATAGTCGGGCCAGAAGGATTCTCATAAGAAGCCCTCGACATGGTGTCAATCTCACTAGACTTGAGCTTACTAAAGAGCTCATTGCAAGTGAGGGTCTCGTAGTTAGACGATTCGATGATCGCCTGGACCTTTGAGTCCCACACCGACTGTCGATGGAATATGGTCGATAGCACCTAGGGGTATGCCAAGGTGGTAGATTAGAGGGGAAGGTGCGCAAGACGATGACCCAGACGTTGACGCAAGGCAAAAGTAGATGAACACAGAGGTTTTATCCAGGTTCGAGCCGCTAGGTTAGCGTAATACCCTACGTCCTGCGTCGAGTTGTATTGATCTGGATGTGGCTTGTGGCTTATGACCTATGACCTATGATCTAGGATCTCGGATCTAGGATCTATCCCTTGTCTCGTGTCCTCTCGGAGGACCCTGCCCCTCCTTATATATTCCAAGGGACAAGGTTACATGGTAAGTATCCGAGTTGGTACTATATATAGATTACAACTGCCGTGCGGTGCATGGCGTGCGCCGCACGTCTTCATCATGTGGGCCGGACGACCCCTAGTGGTGCGGCCTATGTACCATCGTGTGGTACCCTGGGGTCTATATCCACACAGCTAGTCCCCGAGCCTGACAGCAGGTGACTCGGTCACGTGGTGCCAGGGTCTTCAGAATAATCAGACTTATATACATGCGCGAACGAGCGCCATGTATACACGGTAGTCCCCAAGGCTGCTATAAGATGAAGAATAAATCCTGTAGCACGCTTATAAAAAGGAAAATCCATTATGGTGAAAGCAGCATGTCGTCCGAGCAGGTTGCCGAATGACGAGTCCGAGCACCGAGCAGTCCCCAGGCTAGCTGGTGAGCCCTCGGTGTAGCCATCAATGAACGTCGAGGAGTCCGACAAGCTGGTCGGCGATGAAGCCCGAGCGCTAGGCGGCGAGCACCGAGCGATCCGACCAGCGCTGCTGACGATGTTGGCGTGAAGAATCCGAGCACCGAGTAGTCCCCAAGTCAACTGGTGAGCTCTCGGTGTAGCCATCGATGAGCGTCGAAGAGTACGACCAGCTGGTCGGTGATGACGTCCGAGCGCCAGGTGGTAGGTATCGAACGACCGACCAGGTGGTCAACGAACCGAGCATGAGGAGTCCCCAGCTCAGCTGGTGAACTCTCGTTGTAGTCGTCAATGAGCGTCGAAGAGTACGGCTAGCTAGTCGGCGACGAAGTCCGAGTGCCAGGCGGTGAGCACCGAGCGAAGCGACCAGCTGGTCGATGACGAAGTCTGAGCGCTAGGTGGTGAGCACCGAGCAAAGCGACCAGCTGGTGGCGACGACGAATTCCGAGCGCCAGGTGGTGAGCACCGAGCAAAGCGACCAGCTGGTCGGCGACGAAGTCCGAGCGCTAGTTGGTCCCAAACAATGATCTTCTCGTCCATCATAACTGGTCCAGTCCCTGAGCGTAAAGAATTAGCTCGCAGATAAACATGCAGAATGGTAGTACATGACGTACAAATAAATATGTAGAAAATATCAACAGTGAAGAAACAGCATATGCCGCTCAGCGGTCCGTCATCTGGTATGGACGCTCAGCATTAAATAAAATTCCCCCAAGCAGTTTGTTGTGAACTGAGTCGCCAGCCCCGGCTAGCCGATAACTCCGGAGCGTGAGGCGTGGAGCCCCGGCACGGGCAAGAGGACCAGCGTCACCGAGGAGCCGCTGCCGACCACCCGTAACGCAGAGCGCGGAGCTGCATTCACGTGTAGGGAGGAGCCGGAGACAGGGCCTTCTCTGGAAAGCACGAGTGTAAACGTGGCTGCTCGGGAAGACAACATGTCATCCTCAGGATGGTATATATGATGAAAACAACGAAGAGTCGTCATGATGATATCTAGAGATATATGACGATCGAAGGAATATTGATTGATATGAAAGATAATACTTAGCTTGATTATCGTAGACGTGTCGTAGTCGTGGTCGAGTAGGCGTGGTCGACGAGAGGCGTCGGGATGGCGATGAGTCAACAACGAGCGGTCGGTGAGGATGGGGTGCAACGATGATGACGACGTGATGGCTTGCCATGGCTCGTTGGTGTCTTGTCGGTGGCTCGACGATGGCTCGCTTTTGGTTCGCTGGCTCGTCGATGACGTGATGGCTCGACGATGGCTCGTTGATGGCTCGTCGATGGCTCGTTGGCTCGATGGTGGCTCGTTGGCTCGACGGTGGCTCGTCGATGGCTCGACAATGGCTCGTCGATGGCTCGACGACCACGTGATGGCTCGCTTCTGGCTCGTAGATGATCAGAGCGAGCGTAGGGCACGGGTCGTCGAGTAGATTCTCGTAATCCTCGTCGTAGTTGATCTGCCGAGCCAACGATGTCTTCTTGTCGATGGTGATGAAGTTGCCTAGCCTCGATCTTTCCTCCCGGTCGTGGTCATCATAGCGTCGATTATTACAACGATCATCATTGCGACACGGTTGGAGGTCGGACGGAGAGGTACGGGCAACGTTGTGCTCGGGAGATTGATCTCTGATCAGATCGAAGAGATGTCCAAGCTGGTCTTGCCGATGCTGAAGTGGTGGAAGCAGGGATCCGTTCGGTAAAGGAGAAGCCTGCACGTTTCCACGCCCCTGGCGGTGCGTCGACGTCGGTGGTCCAGGAGAACGACCCGACGACGAAAGTGAAGCCTCCGGAAGAGTCGTGGAAACGAGGAAGAAAACCATCTGAGTCGTCATGGCGTCCGTACGCACATGCCCACGGTGGGCGCCACTGTCGACAGAATATGGTCGATAGTCCACCTAGGGGTATGCCCAAGGTGGTAGATTAGAGGGCGAAGGTGCGCAGACGAGACCCAGACGTTGACGCAAGGCAAAAGTAGATGAACAACAGAGGTTATCCAGGTTCGGGCCGCTTAGGTTAGCGTAATACCCTACGTCCTGCGTCGAGTTGTATTGATCTGGATGTGGCTTGTGGCTTATGACCTGTGACCTATGATCTAGGATCTAGGAACTAGGATCTATCTCCCTTGTCTCGTGTCCTCTCGGAGGACCCCTGCCCCTCCTTATATATTCCGAAGGGACAAAGTTACATGGTAAGTATCCGAGTTGGTACTATATCTAGATTACAACTGTCGTGCGGTGCATGTCGTGCGCCGCACGTCTTCATCATGTGGGCCGAACGACCCCTAGTGGTGCGGCCTATGTACCATCGTGTGGTACCCTGGGGTCTATATCCCCACAGCTAGTCCCCGAGCCTGACAGCAGGTGACTCGGTCAGGTGGGTGCCAGGGTCTTCAGAATAATCAGACTTATATACATGCGCGGACGAGCGCCATGTATACACGGTAGTCCAAGCTGCTATAAGATGAAGAATAAATCTTGTAGCACGCTTATAAAAAGGAAAATCCATTATGGTGAAAGCAGCAAGTCGTCCGAGCAGGTTGCCGAACGACGAGTCTGAGCACCGAGCAGTCCCAGGCTAGCTGGTGAGCCCTCGGTGTAGCCATCAATGAACGTCGAGGAGTCCGACAAGCTGGTCGGCGATGAAGCCGAGCGCTAGGCGGCGAGCACCGAGCGATCCGACCAGCGCTGCTGACGATGTTGGCGTGAAGAATCCGAGCACCGAGGAGTCCCTAGGTCAACTGGTGAGCTCTCGGTGTAGCCATCGATGAGCATCGAAGAGTACGACCAGCTGGTCGGTGATGACGTCCGAGCGCCTGGTGGTAGGTATCGAATGACCCGACCAGTGGTCGATGAACCCGAGCACTGAGGAGTCCCCAGCTCAGCTGGTGAACTCTCGGTGTACTCATCAATGAGCGTCGAAGAGTACGGCTAGCTAGTCGCGACGACGAAGTCCGAGCGCCAGGCGGTGAGCACCAAGCGAAGCGACCAGCTGGTCGATGACGAAGTCTGAGCGCCAGGTGGTGAGCACCGAGCAAAGCGACCAGCTGGTCGGCGACGAATTCCGAGCGCCAGGTGGTGAGCACCGAGCAAAGCGACCAGCTGGTCGGCGACGAAGTCCGAGCGCTAGTTGGTCCCAAACAATGATCTTCTCGTCCATCATAACTGGTCCAGTCCCCGAGCGTAAAGAATTAGCTCGCAGACCAAACATGGTTCCTGTAAAATAAACATGCAGAATGGTAGTACATGATGTACAAATAAATATGTAGAAAATCAACAACAGTAAAGTAAAGAAACAGCTATGCCGCTCAGCGGTCAGTCAGCTGGTATGGACGCTCAGCATTAAATAAAATTCCCCCGAGCAGTTTGTTTGTAACTGAGTCGCTAGCCCGGGCTAGCCGATAACTCCGGAGCGTGAGGCGTGGAGCCCAGGCACGCGTAAGAAGACCAGCGTCACCGAGGAGCCGCTGCCGACCACCGTAACGCAGAGCGCGGAGCTGCATTCACGTGTAGGGAGGAGCCAGAGACAGGGCCGTCTCTGGAAAGCACGAGTGTAAACGTGGCTGCTCAGGAAGACACATATGTCATCCTCAGGATGGTATATATGATGAAAATAACGAAGAGTCGTCATGATGATATCTAGAGATATATGACGATCGAAGAAATATTTGATTGATATGAAAGATAATACTTAGCTTGATTATCGTAGACGTGTCGTAGTCATGGTCGAGTTGGCATGGTCGACGAGAGGCGTCGAGGACGGCGATGAGTCAACAACGAGCGGTCGGTGAGGATGGCGGTGTGCAACGATGATGACGACGTGATGGCTTGCCGCGGCTCGTTGGTGTCTTGTTGGTGGCTCGACGATGGCTCACTTTTGGTTCGCTGGCTCGTCGATGACGTGATGGCTCGACGATGGCTCGTGATGGCTCGTCGATGGCTCGTTGGCTCGATGGTGGCTCGTTGGCTCGACGGTGGCTCGTCGATGGCTCGACAATGGCTCGTTGATGGCTCGACGACCACGTGATGGCTCGCTTCTGGCTCGTAGATGATCAGAGCGAGCGTAGGGCACGGGTCGTCGAGCAGCTTCTCGTAATCCTCGTCGTAGTTGATCAGCCGAGCCAACGATGTCTTCTTGTCGATGGTGATGAAGTTGCCTTGCCCTCGATCTTTCCTCCCGGTCGTGGTCGTCATAGCATTGATTATTACAGCGGTCATCATTGCGACACGATTGGAGGTCGGAGCGAGAGGTACGGGCAACGTTGTGCTCGGGAGATTGATCTCTGATCAGATCTCGAAGAGATGTCAAAGCTGGTCTTGCCGATGCTGAAGTGGTGGAAGCAGATCCGTTCGGTAGAGGAGAAGCCTGCACCGTTTCCACGCCCCTGGCGGTGCCATCGACGTCGGTGGTCCAGGAGAACGACCCGACGACGAACGTGAAGCCTCCGGAAGAGTCATGGAAACGAGGAAGAAAACCATCTGAGTCGTCATGGCGTCCGTACGCACATGCCCCACGGTGGGCGCCACTATCGACGGAATATGGACGATAGTCCACCTAGGGGTATGCCCAAGGTGGTAGATTAGAGAGGGAAGGTGCGCAAGACGATGACCCAGACGTTGACGCAAGGCAAAAGTAGATGAACACTGAGGTTTATCCAGGTTTAGGCCGCTAGGTTAGCGTAATACCCTACGTCCTGCGTCGAGTTGTATTGATCTGGATGTGGCTTGTGGCTTATGACGTGTGACCTATGATCTAGGATCTAGGATCTAGGATCTATCTCCCTTGTCTCGTGTCCTCTCGGAGGACCCCTGCCCCTCCTTATATATTCCGAAGGGACAAGGTTACATGGTAAGTATCCGAGTTGGTACTATATCTAGATTACAACTGCCGTGCGGTGCATGTCGTGCGCCGCACGTCTTCATCATGTGGGCCGGACGACCCCTAGTGGTGCGGCCTATGTACCATCGTGTGGTACCCTGGGGTCTATATCCCCACAGCTAGTCCCCGAGCCTGACAGCAGGTGACTCGGTCACGTGGTGCCAGGTCTTCAGAATAATCAGACTTATATACATGCGCGGACGAGTGCCATGTATACACGGTAGTCCCCAAGGCTGCTATAAGATGAAGAATAAATCTTGTAGCACGCTTATAAAAAGGAAAATCCATTATGGTGAAAGCAGCATGTCGTCCGAGCAGGTTGCCGAACGACGAGTCTGAGCACCGAGCAGTCCCCAGGCTAGCTGGTGAGCCCTCGGTGTAGCCATCAATGAACGTCGAGGAGTCCGACAAGCTGGTCGGCGATGAAGCCCGAGCGCTAGGCGGCGAGCACCGAGCGATCCGACCAGCGCTGCTGACGATGTTGGCGTGAAGAATCCGAGCACCGAGGAGTCCCTAGGTCAACTGGGTGAGCTCTCGGTGTAGCCATCGATGAGCGTCGAAGAGTACGACCAGCTGGTCGGTGATGACGTCCGAGCGCCAGGTGGTAGGTATCGAACGACCCAACCAGGTGGTCGACGAACCCGAGCACTGAGGAGTCCCCAGCTCAGCTGGTGAACTCTCGTGTACTCGTCAATGAGCGTCGAAGAGTACGGCTAGCTAGTCGGCGACGAAGTCCGAGCGCCAGGCGGTGAGCACGAGCGAAGCGACCAGCTGGTCGATGACGAAGTCTGAGCGCCAGGTGGTGAGCACCGAGCAAAGCGGCCAGCTGGTCGGCGACGAATTTCCGAGCGCCAGGTGGTGAGCACCGAGCAAAGCGACCAGCTGGTCGGCGACGAAGTCTGAGCGCTAGTTGGTCCCAAACAATGATCTTCTCGTCCATCATAACTGGTCCAGTCCCCGAGCGTAAAGAATTAGCTCGCAGACAAACATGGTTCCTGTAAAATAAACATACAGAATGGTAGTACATGACGTACAAATAAATATGTAGAAAATATCAACAGTAAAGAAACAGCATATGCCGCTCAGCGGTCAGTCAGCTAGTATGGACGCTCAGCATTAAATAAAATTCCCCCGAGCAGTTGTTTGTAACTGAGTCGCTAGCCGGGCTAGCCGATAACTCCGGAGCGTGAGGCGTGGAGCCCAGGCACGCGTAAGAAGACAGCGTCACCGAGGAGCTGCTGCCGACACCCGTAACGCAGAGCGCGGAGCTGCATTCACGTGTAGGGAGGAGCCGGAGACAGGGATGTCTCTGGAAAGCACGAGTGTAAACGTGGCTGCTCGGGAAGACACATATGTCATCCTCGGATGGTATATGTGATGAAAATAACGAAGAGCATCATGATGATATCTAGAGATATATGACGATCGAAGAATATTTGATTGATATGAAAGATAATACTTAGCTGATTATCGTCGACGTGTCGTAGTCGTGGGCGAGTAGGAGTGGTCGACGAGAGGCGTTGAGGACGGCGTGAGTCAACAACGAGCGGTCGGAGGATGGTGGGGCAATGATGATGATGACGACGTGATGGCTTGCCGCGGCTCATTGGTGTCTGTCGGTGGCTCGACGATGGCTCGCTTTTGGTCGCTGGGCTCGTCGATGACATGATGGCTCGACGATGGCTCGTTGATGGCTCGTCGATGGCTCGTTGACTCGATGGTGGCTCGTTGGCTAGACGGTGGCCTCGATGGCTCGACGACGACCACGTGATGGATCACTTCTGGCTCGTAGATGATCAGAGCGAGCGGTAGGGCACGGGTCATCAAGCAGCTTCTCGTAATCCTCATCATAGTGTTGATCAGCCGAGCCAACGATGTTTCTTGTCGATGGTGATGAAGTGCCTAGCCCTAGATCTTTCCTCCCGGTCGTGGTCGTCATAGCGTCGATTATTACAACGATCATCATGCAAACACGGTTGGAGGTCGGAGCGAGAAGGTACGGGCAACGTTGTGCTCGGGAGATTGATCTCTGATCAGATCTCGAAGAGATGTCCAAGCTGGTCTTGCCGATGCTGAAGTGGTGGTGAAGCAGATCCGTTCGGTACAGGAGAAGCCTGCACCGTTTCCGCGCCCCCTGGCGGTGCCGTCGACGTCGGTGGTCCAGGAGAATGACCCGACGACGAACGTGAAGCCTCCGGAAGAGTCGTGGAAACGAGAAGAAAACCATCTGAGTCGTCATGGCATCCGTACGCACATGCCCCACTGTGGGCGCCACTGTCGACAGAATATGGTCGATAGTCCACCTAGGGGTATGCCCAAGGTTGGTAGATTAGAGGGGAAGGTGCGCAAGACGACGACCCAGACGTTGACGCAGGCAAAAGTAGATGAACACAGAGGGTTATCAGGTTCGGGCCGCTAGGTTAGCGTAATACCCTACGTCCGTGTCGAGTTGTATTGATCTGGATGTGGATGTGGCTTATGACCTGTGACCTATGATCTAGGATCTAGGATCTAGGATCTATCTCCCTTGTCTCGTGTCCTCTCGGAGGACCCCTGCCCCTCCTTATATATTACGAAGGGGACAAGGTACATGGAGTATCCGAGTTGGTACTATATCTAGATTACAATGCTGCTGTGCGGTGCATGTCGTGCGCCGCACGTCTCATCATGTGGGCTGGACGACCCCTAGTGGTTGCCTATGTACTATCGTGTGGTACTCTGGGGTCTATATCCCCACACGACCAATCGAGAGTATGCGAAAAAGCTTCAAAGCCCTCTCTCATGATCGTCGAAAGGCAACAGCTCCTTGTTAGCTCGCATCTTGTTGACAATCACCTAAAAGCGAGCGAATAAACTTTCTATGCTTCGCCAGGCATATGTCGAAAAGTTCTCATACTCCCTCTTGTGCGATCATAGAGACGGGGATTTGACTTGAGTGGTGCCTCATGGAAGCGCATTGGGGTAGCCCAAATCTCACGCGCCGTGGGGAGGTGAGAAACGTGATCAAACTCGGACATACTACAGGAGAACAAGGCTTACGCGCTCGGCTATTGGCTTCGTGCTCATCCATTGAAGCTGAAGTAACATGAGCAGCCAAGACAACGTAATTGGCTTGTTGCAAATCTCCCAAACAGAAGAGCCCATGCTCTGGAGATAGGCCGACATGCGTATCTTCCAATACCGCATAGTTCGTCCCATCGAAAAACGGCTGTTTGTGTAACACCCTAGGTGTTAAGCAATCCCTAAACTGCATAATTTGTCATGGCATGAGCATAGCATCTCATCATTTCATGTGCATATCTTTGAATAAGTGCTTAAGTCCTTGCATAGTCTCTAGTATAACCTTGTTTTGCTTTCTGTTTCTGACTTAGTGCCTTAAAACAAAGTTGTAGATCTTGATGAAAGAAACAACTTTGCTTAAAAGCACTTTCTCAGAAAAAGCTTTTAAAATATAATTTCTTGCATTAGAAAAATGGATTAAAAGTAAATTTCTTTTTCTAAGAGAATTTGGACTTGAGCCTTAAAGATGAATTGTTCTTTACAAAATTCCAAGCAACTTTGCTTTTAGAACCTTTTCCTAATTCGGCTTAGTTTGGAAGTTATGGAGCATCAAAAAAATAAACCAAACTTCATTAGTTTAAACCCTAGTGGGCCCGGCCTGTCAGCCTCTCCTTCTTCTCCCCCGCGCGCGCGCCGCCCCCTCCGCCGCAGAAACCACCTCGCCGCCACGAGACGCTTCTCTCCGGCCAAACTGCCGCTCGCCGTCGCCCGCGTTTGCGCGATCAGCGCCACGCCCGAGCCCCGACAACCACCTCTGTCCGCGTCGCCGCGTGACGATTCCTGCCGCCGCCGCAGCAGTCGGGAGCTCCCCCGACGGGAACTGGCCAGGTGCAACGCACCTGAGCCCTCCGTCCCATTTGCATCCTCTTCGCTCCACGCTTGCAAGCCAGAAGGCACATCCTCGTCACCTCTCTCTCTCGCTCCGCCTCTCCATCTTCACCAGAGCGAAGCGCCGCCGCGCCGCGCCGAACTCCGGCGAGCGATTCCTTGCTCCTCAGTGCACCGCCGTCCGATTCCTTCCGTCAACCCTCCGCCCTAACCTCCTCTTCACCCAGCAAGGTTTGTTTCCCCTCTCTCCCTCTCTAGCTGGCAAACGTCGAGTGCCATCCTCGGGTTTCTCGCCATGGCCGCGCCATGACCAAAGCTTGGTCCGGCCATTTCCGGCCAAAACCGTCTCAATCCAAGCCCAGTTCTCACCTCCTCGACCTCCGTAGATGTTAGGGTTAGATGGAGACCCCCCCCTTGCCTTGTTTCCGCTGGAACAGGGCCCATGTCGCCGCCGTGACCGCTGTGGACCGCCCCGTGCGTGGCGCCGGGCAATGCCGAGGCCGGCAGAGCCCAATAGAGGCCTTAGAAGGTAGCTTAGGAAGTTCTTGAGCTGTTGCTTGCATCGCCGAGCCATGGAATAGCCTGGCAGGCCGTGCCGTGGAGTTGCAGCGCCGCCGCTTCGCAATTGCCGCCATCGAGCTCGCTCCGGTGATGCGCTGGCCGTGCGACCATAGCCGACCATGTCCGCCTCGCGATGGTGAGCCCAGAGGTGGAGTCGGTGTCGCCGGAGACCTCACGCCGGCGAGCTAGGGGCCGGTCAACGCCGGTGGGTCTGCCCAGCCTCTGTCGCGTGGATCCGTTGACCTGACGCGTGGGGTCCCCCTGACAAGTGGGTCCCGCTTGGCAGTGAGAAAGAGAGAGAAAGGGAAGAGTCCAGGTGCAGTAGTGCGGTGCTTGCGGTATAGCCGGGTGGCGGTAGCGTTTTGTCAGTGTCTCGTGCTTTTTCTGGGTGTCCGTAAGCCGTTTTAGGATGAGTTTTCTTTAAAGTTTTTTTTCATTATTATGTAAAAAATGCTTCAGAGAAAAAGGCTTCAAAAATTCATACAAGGCTCATTTTAAGTCCAAATCCTGTGAAACAAATTTTGTTGTGTTAAGCATGTTTAGATATAACTGTGGAAAATGTTGAATGCATTTTTGGTGATATTTTTATGTGCAGATTTATTTAAATTTAGAAAGTGCTGTTAACTTGAAAAATGCATAACTAATTATGTATAAGTTAGAAAAATGTGATTCTAGTTTTGTTAGGTTGGTATGGATATGTAGTTTCAGAGAAAAATATAATATAAGGTTGTTCTGTGAATTATTTTGGCAGTAGCTTTAAAATGGTTAAATGTTGTTTTCTGTGAATTTTTTAGTAATTAAAAATGAGGAATTTGAACCTGATAATTTTTTATGACTGCTCTAGTGCTAAGAAGTTCAGAAGAAAATTATGAAATTTGTTGTTTGACACTTTTTAATATGATGTATAGTTCAAAGCACCTTTTCATGATAGAATTTATCTTTTTCATAGGGGATGAAGTTTAAGTCCAATGGGTTGAAATTTGGACAAAGAGCTAGATTAAGTGTGGTTAACTTCCAGTAAATTCTGTAGATTTTTCTGAAGCTGTCTAGAATAGGTTACTGTTTTAAGCATGTTTAAATAGATTAATTTCAGCAAGTAATTAGAGGGTAATAAACCCATTAAGTAAACTTTGATGTGGTGACAACATAGCTTAACAAGTTAACTATGATAGGTTAACTAGTTGGAGTAGATGTTGAGGTCTCTTGTAAGCATTAGGATGATGTTGACTACCTTGTTGAAGAGAATGCAGTAGATGACATGTGTTTTATCTCCTGATTGTTGTTACTCATGTGCATCACGTATGCATTCTATGTGCATTCATCCTATCCATACACATTATGCATCATACAAGATCAGTGGAAGAGATCCCGACCCAGCCGGCACCGGAAGAGCCCAGTCCGAAGGAGAACCTGACAGAAGAAGTCGGAGGGACAGAGGTCGACGAGCTACCAGAGTGCCGGACCACCGTCCATCGGACTTTGAGAAAGGCAAGCCCCGGAGCATTCTAACTCCTACGGTTTGCAAATGTTTTATAATTAACCTGATGATGAATGATGCATTAGGTTATAGGAATTGATTGTTACCGTTGATGCATTATTACTTATCCTTGTCCACCTGCAATATATCTTGATATCCCTGTTTAGGTCTAGGCTCGTTATATGCTTAGACCTGCTTAGATCGGTAAAAGTCGGGTGATTTCTTGTCTCCCGCATATAGGTGGGTACTGATCATGTTTAGCCTGTGCTATCATGAATATAACCATGTGATAATTAATTTGAGACAGAGGGGGATGTAAGAGCAGCAGGACATGGGTTCTGTGTGCTAGTAGGCTCCCGTCTGTGTCGCATAGGACCCGTTCGGGAATGACCCATCAGTCAAATTGAACGCGTCGATCACTTAATGGAGTAGGTCGGTTTTGACGCAAAACGTGTCGTCTCACGTTAGGCACATAGCAAGCTGAACGAGGCTGGCTTCAATCGGGTGCCCGGAGCGTTCTGGTTCTAGAAACATGCCAGTCGGTTTGACCTGAAAACCAACAAGGGATAAAAGTGTGAGAATACCTTGCAACGTGCTGGGTGTGACCAGACAGTTCCATATGTACGGCTTTGAAAGCCAATCACGATGGCACATAGCTATGAAAGCTGTTTGTCAAAACATATTTATAAATGTCATTCGGCAAGTGTAAAGATAAATCATGAACAGGTTGAATTCCGAACGCATATGTAGCAATAAGAATGAAGGGCAACTTGTAAATATAAATCCATCCAGATAACATATGCATAGGCCAATCTAACTGATCTGCCGCACGTCCAGCCTCCATGAACCCGTCGGGTATAGACTCAAGCAAAGCTAATCCACCGCATGATACCACTTGCTATAAATCTACACACCTTATAATTAATTAATTAATCCACCGCATGATACGATCTAATTATAAGAAGCTAAAAGCATATGTAGATCTGAACAGATCTATATGTACTCGTTACTCATGTAAGCTTAACCAGAATCGGCAAGACACCGAACTGGGGTCCATGAAGAAGAAGCATACAAGCAAAGCATGACTAAATTAATCTAAAGCCTGCGCCTGCCGCACGACACCCGGTTCTATCAAAGCCTAAACATGATCAGCATGCATGAACCCGCAACATGTAACAATCTAGATTGAAAGTCAATTCGGCCATTAGGATCTTATGATTAGCAAGGCATAAGTGAACTTATGCAACAATGCCGAAAGAGAATCAATCTAGATTGGGCAAAAAGTGTTGTACGGATTAAATAAATAAAACGTATGACACGTGATAACTTAATGAATCTATTAGATCTGCCAAATCTAATAGAGCCGATAACTATTTTACTCATGACTCAATCTACCGCACGATACAAGGCATAAGCAAAACTTCCCGTCATAAGCTTAAATCCGCCGCACGATACTAAGCTTAACATACGAGACTACTTGCACCATATCTAAATCCGCCGCGCGATACTAGACATGATAGCAAGGTTGCCGATACTTACGGAGGTCGACGGATCGATGATCCTCTCGAAGAACTCGACGACACGACTAAGGACTCGAATAGGTGGCCTGAGGCGGTTTGTATTGATGTGGTTGTGAACAGTTTTACAATGGTCGAGGGTTTATATTTATACCCTAGACGAAACATGAGTCCTAGACGAACATGACTTCACAAAGAAATACGGAAAGATATAAATCTAATATCATTTGGTGCCTTCCATCACCATACGTCTTCTTGTGCAAGCCAGCTTCAGCCGCCATATGCATTACCCAAATGGAATCCTAGCTTCGTGGAATAGCCGACCGCACAGACAAACACCGGAACCCCAAGAGTCAACCAGTCGTTGATTGCTTTGCCGAATTCTTCTCTTTCTGCAGGCTGGGCCCATCTGCCATATCTTTACTTGTGCGAAAATCTGGTGTCAACACATGCCCCTAATTTGGGATAAATGTTTTTCCAAAATTCTTTTCTTCTTTTCGCACAACTGTAGAGCCTCTGGAAGCATCCGCCTTCACACGCCATAATCATCACACTTGCCGATTCGTCTCCCGATGCAGTTGGGATCCTTTAAAACTCCTCTTTCACTTCATCTCGGCTTGTGCCTTCCGAACTCTCTCTGCTCCAGCTTCACAACCAGAAAGCCCTCTTCTTTCTTGCCACCCGACTCGATCAGAAGATGTCTTTCCAAGCGAGCCACCATAGCCTTGAGCTTGGCGCTTCTAGCACTTCCAAGAGAAGGTTGCTTCTTCTTCTCCCTCGTTCCAAATGAAGCAGTTAGCCTCATCCTGTTACTTCCTTTCTGGAGGACTAGTGATGACTTCACCAAGGATCTGACCCATAAAGTAGTAGACCTCCAGCTCGACCTAGAAGGGAAAGGTCGGGAAATCGCCCGAATCTCCCCAAGAACATGACGTCGCTCGGAAAAAGGGTCGCTGGTAAGCATCTTTTCTCCCCTCTTTCCTTCTGCCTTTTGCCTTCACTCATCCCCCTTTTTTTTAGATCTGTCAGCCAAACTCCACGCCCTTGAAGCCGCCATCACCAAGCTCCCATCACAGCTGATGTGACGGGCACAACCCCCCTGAAGCGAGTGAAGGAGGTTGACCGGACCCTCACGTCATTTCAAGAGCCGCATGGGATTTGGCGCGGCACTTGCCTTCTCGCCGTGAAGGTTCATTCCGGCGCCGATTACAGTAGATTTGATGTTTTGAGCGAGAGTTAGATGAAAAGGTAGAACATTCTGTAGAAGATATGAAGGGAGCTGGATCAGATCTGGCTGATGCCTTCGATCGTTTCTTTTCGATCAAGCACAGAATGGAATGGACAAACTAACTTATTGTAAATTTGCTCTCCTCTTATGAACAAGAAACTCCCCTGTTTGTACTTTCAAAATTAACCTGTGATTTGATCCATCGAGATCACCGCGTACGTTGTTCTTCCACACATTAATCATTGACTCTCATTCTTTGCTTTAGCGGCGATGCAAGCCACATCGGCTATTATTGATAAACGTGTCAGAAAACTATGCTTTGTAGACAACTTATCTCAACTGGCCATCTAGGTTTTGAAGTTCTGTCCTCTCTTCAAGCTCCCAATGACATTAGAATAGCATCTTCCGGCGAAGAATTCCTCTGTTTAGTTCCAGCGTCAATGGTGACATGAGCCAGTCAAGATTAAAAATATTCAGCCGAATTCCATTAGCCCCTTCGACTCTTGAAGGCACGATTTCTTTTAATTACCAAAAGGTTTGGCCTGGCCCAATAATGGCCCACAAGCTGCGCGAACCCTACTTCCAACGTTCAGTCTCTCAATGTGCGAGCTATGACTTTATAAAGATGATTGCACATAAGTTGGGACTCCAATCGAACAGCTCATCTCACCAAAAATCCTTATCCTTCAGCTCCCACTCTAAGAACGATGGCAGGAGGTATCAACCACGGCAAAAACCCGGTCGAAGGCGAAGCAGGAGGAAGTCGGGCACGAACTCATTGGTGCCATAGGTAAGAAAACCCATCCTGCCCCTTGCGATAGCCTATCCCTTGATTCTTCGTTCATTTCTTTTTCAGGGCGAAATCCTCCTCCAGCCACACTCGGGCTCCTTCTCTAGAAACGGTAGTAGATCTAAAAGTTTTCTTCTTTCCAATTATCAGATCCCCAAAAATAATGATTTATTTCAGCAGATCCATCTAGATGCCCCCTGGTTCTGCGAGGAAAAGGATAAAGCCCAAAGGAACTGGAAGATGCGCGCAAGAAGCATAGCATTGAGGAGGCTGAGTGGGCAGAGCAACGGAAGCAACTCTGCAACATCATCAGGTTAACAGAACTCGGCTCTTCCCTTTTCCTTGATTTGAACCTGCTCTTCACCTATCATATTCCTATTTCAGCCTTGTCTGCAGAGAATGACCGCCTGAAAGCAGCAGCAGACAGAGTTGCTCTCAATGTGAATGCCGTGGGGATTCTGCCGAAGCCCATCTTGATGCTGTGAACGGCCGTATAGATCAGGCCATCATCCAAGGTGTAGGCGCTGGGGTTGCTTTTGGTTTAGCAGCAATGAGTTCCTGGACCAAAGAAGACTACTCCTTCTTACCAGTTGGATTTGCATGCGACACAGATGACGTTGATGATCTTGAAGTTATGATGGCCACGCTGATGCTATCGCTGCAGTCACCAACCCACAATCTATGTAAACACGCTATTTTTGAAGTAGTTCTGTATTAGGACAAATCTGTGAATGAAGCCTGCTATTCGCAGAACTTGTCCTTCCTTGAATAATGTCCATTCACATGGTCTTCGCTTTCTCAACGACTCTCTCAGTTGCAATTTCTCAGAAAATCATCTGCCGAATGTATGATGTCACCTTAGCCGATTAAATCTCACCTTTGATATGTCATGTCACTCGGCATTGCATTTACTGCACTTCACCTTTCTCTTTCCCCGATAAACCTGCCATCTTGTAAAAATGCTAGATTCACCAGGGTTATGAACATTTGGAATTAAAGGCGGGCAAAAAACATCAACTATAACTCAAATCTTTGGAGTATTATTCTACTAAAGGCGATGCCTTCACATCGGCTGTATAAAATATCCTTCAAGTTACATAGCCCTACGCGTTTGGCTTTAACAATTAGTGCCGAAGCTTCAACTAACAGATAGCTCAAATGAACTAAAAGTTTCGTACAGCCGAATCCCCTTTCTTGGGTTTACATCTTTTCAGCTAAAGCAAAACTGCTAATGATCTTTTCTTACAAGGCTCAGAAAATAAGGGCCGATCCTATTATAAGGTTTATCCGCCGTCCCGTACAACTCGAAATAATTACCAAGTTGTAGAAGTGCTTTCATTGTACGTTACCTTGTATAAAATCTCTCTTGATTTTCTTTCAACTCTAGCAATGGAGAAACAGAATTGTTCAAACATAATCTTGAGACCCAAACTTAAACATATTGATCCAACTTTGGCTTCATATTAATACTTTATTCCTTGTCAGCCGATATGAGATTCTGGCCTCAGCGTTCCTCCATCACTATGAGCTGGAATTTAAAAATTACTCTAAGAGCCGATTATTTGAATCGGTTGTTGGTCCTCGTCGAGAGAACATTAATAGGACCTGTTTCCCAAGCTCTTCCAGAGAAACACTCGAAACCATCATACTCCCAATAGATGGATTCTGCGTTAGCAACACTTACTGAGTCATCGGCATGGACAATCTCAACTTCATCCCCAATCCACTGGATAAGGAACCGATGCATAGTTGATGGCACACAGCAATTGGCATGTATCCAGTCTCTTCCTAACAGCAAACTGTATGCCCCCTGCCATCAATGATGAAGAAGGTGGTGATCAAGGTTTAGATCCAATCATCAACTCGACATGGACTGCACCTCATGTGTCAGAAGAATTGCCAGCAAAATCTCTCAGACCATATCGGTTTTCAACAGATCTTCACTTGTCAACCCGAGTTTCCTAAAAGTAGTATACGACATGATATTGATAGCAGCTCCTCCATCGATGAACATCATGGTTAATGGCTTGCCATTGACATATCTCATATATAATGGTTTCAAGTGTCGGTGGTTAATTGGCTTGTAAAAAAAACTGCTTTCTCAGCCAAAACGAGATGAGCCAATAATTCCTGAAATCACTATCATCAAATCTGAATATGTCTCTTCTTGGGCTTCTTGGTCTTCAGGAGCTGCAAACTTTGATGGGGAGAAAGAACGCCATGCACGTATCAGCCGAACAATCACTTCTATTCAGCTTTTCCTTTGGACGCCAAACTCGTTTCGTCCTGACGCCTGGTTGTTCTAGCTCTCTATTCTCAGGCGCTGCACTCTCCTTTTCTGGCTTCTTCTTAATCCTGGTGGACACCATTGTCCCCTCTGCCAGATGTACTCGCGATATTCCTCCTCTTCGGCATGAGCCCAGCTTCGATCAGCAAATCTCTCCTACCGATCTTAGAATCATTATTTTTAAGCGCCGATTGCCCTCAGGGATCTTTGCCCCAAGCCTTTCATGGACAGAACGGTGGTTGACTCGAGATTGCCTGTATTCGGAGTACTGATCACTGCATTCAGGGCAGTTGTTCTTGACAGGCAACTTCAAGCCTTCATTCCAGCAATACTGAAAGAACGAGCATTCCCAATGAGATTGTTCCTGTTCTTCCTATCTTCTCGTTCTTTTCGGTACATCTCTTCCTCGTACCTCTTCTGCCTCTCTAGGAACCTTTGCTCTTCATAAAAATTTCTGCTTTTGATATCGTTCCTATTCCCGACTGAAAGGTCCTAGTTTGGTTTTGGTAATTGAGTGACAACTTAGGTGGACTAATATGTGTTTGAAGTGAATTACACAGGTGATTAGTCCATAGGTGATCATGTGTGAGCAACATATGCCATAGAGGTGAAATGGCTTGGAAGATGTTGCAAGGCTCACACATGTGAAGAAGGAGCTTAATGCACATGAAACATGACATGGAGTCATGTGGCTAAGATGGTGAAGATCAAGGCAAGATGGCTTGATGGACGGTTGCGAAGGTGAAGGGCAAGAGGAGCTTTGAAGCCGTTGGTACCGAGTGTCGGGAGGCTTAAGCAAGACTTGGCGCCGAAGGACCGAAGAGCGAGGTGTGAAGAGCAAGTGATGTCAAGATCGATGGACCATGGAGGCCATGTGATGATATGAAGTGGATCATATCATTTGAAGATAGGTTGGTGCATGTGTTGCATCAACACCGAAGGAGATGGAATGGAATGCGCAAGGCAAAGGGTATATTTGTAGGGCATTTCATTTCACCGGTCATAGGTGTGTAGAGAAGATTATGAAACCGGGTTTAGGATAGATGGTCGTACTATTAAGAGGAGCAAACTTGTTTGCATATCAGTCATCTAGTGCCACTTGAGCGATCTAACTTTGCGATGTTACTAAGATCGAGTGGCGTGGTGAGAGCAAGTGAAAATCCTTTGAAAATTGTTTGTGAAAATGCTAACACACATGCACATGTTGATGTACACTTGGTGGTGTTGGCACATTTGCAAAGGAGAAGTTGTTGGAGTTGATTTGGATCAACACAGGGAAGAAAATGAAGTTTTCTGTGTATGGTCGGTGGTACCGAAAAGGATGGTCGGTGGTACCGCCCATAGGTGCTGCGTGCAGCCTTCTCTGTGTTGGGGCGTTTTGGCCTGGCGGTGGTACCGCTATAAGCTCGGTACTACCGCCGGCGGCGGTAGGTAACGACGGATGGTCGGTGGTACCGTGGCCATGAGGCGTTTTGCAGAGCTCTCTGTGTGTTTTTGAAAGGCCTACCGGTAGTACCGCCAACACCTCGGTAGTACCGAGCCCCGGTACTACCGACCCTAGGCCGGTGGTTGGCAAGTTGCAGAGCTCTCTGAGTTGAGTGGAAGATGACCTGGCGGTGGTACCGCCATAGGGCCGGTACCACCGGGCTCGGAAAGTACCGACCGGGGGTCGAGTAGTTCAAAGGTCTGGAGGAAGTTTTTGAATGCGTTCTGTGTAGATCCAAAAGTAGGCTGTCGGTGGTACCGCCATAGGGAGGTACTACCGAAAGAGGAGGTCGGAGGTACCGACTAGAGAGTCGGTGTGCTTCGCCTAAATCAGCGAGTCGTGTGTTAACGGCTAGTTTGACTCTGTCGGTACTACCGCCCAAGGGGGGTCGGTACTACCGACCGGAGCGCAGAACGCCCAGTGAAGGGGCATAACGGCTAGTTGGCCCTTGGGGCTATATATAGTCGTTGAGGCTGGATTTGGGCCTGTTGCTGGAGCACTCCAAAGCCTTGGTGGCTTGTGTGGATGTGCTTGGGAGCCTCTAACTCGCTTGCGCTTGCTAGTGTGCGAATCTATTGCGAGTGAGCGATTCTAGTGCGTTGCTTTGAGAGATTGCATCGAGTGGCACTAGGTGTTCGAGTTGCAAGCCGGTGGTGCTTATTACTCTGGAGGTTGCCACATCCTAGACGGCTTGGTGATCGAGTCTCCGTCGTGAAGCCCGCGTGAAGATTGTGCGTGGCTCCGGAGAAGGATTGTGAGGGGCATTGTGCTCGCCCCGCGGGGATCGCGAAGAGCAACTCTAGTGGATGCGCGTGTCATTGAGTTACCCTCACTGTGGGTGAGTTCTTGTGGCGCTCGAGTGTCGAGCTAGGTGTGTGGTGCCTATTAGCCGCCCGAACTACCAAAGTGTGTGGTCGACACAACGGGGACTAGCTTGGTGGCAACCAAGTGAACCTCGGAGAAAAAATCACCCGTGTCAACTTCGTGTTCATCTTCTCGGTGGTTTGCAAACTCCTTTCACTAGCTTGTATTTACTTGTTCATATACATGTGCTAGTATAGTTGCTCTTGTAATTAGTTAGCTTGTGTAGCATGCTAGTTACCTTCCTTGCTTGTGTAGCATAGAGTTGATCCCATGAGTGACTAGTTGACTTGTAGTCTTGCTAGTCACATTGCTTAGTTTGTGTAGCTAAGTTGAGCTCTCTAACTTGGCTTGTGTAGCCTTGTTATTGAGCATTGCTAGTGAGCTTAGGCTTTGTGCTTTTGCTTAGTGGCATGTGTAGGAGCTCCCCGGTTGATTGAGACTAGTGCTTAGGTTTGTGTAACCTTGCAAACTAGAATTGTTTAGGTGAGCTCTAGCTAGCCTGACACCTTATTTGCATTGTTTAGGATCTTTTATAAGGTGTCATAGAGTATAAGTAGAGGGGTGTAGTCTTGGCTAGACCGATAGTTTTAATTCCGCATTTGTTTCGGTTAGCCGGTGCGATTAATTTTAGAAAGGACTATTCACCCCCCCTCTAGTCCGCCATCTCGACCCTTCACCGACGCCATTTATTCAACAGAATACGCGTCGTGACTCAGGGTCTGGAAGTGTTCCCTGTTTCGATTCGGCTGTCCGGAAACTGAACCCTCTGCTGAAGCTCCCTGTTCGTAATCTGCCGATCGGGATCGATAGTGCCAGCTTCCCTTGCTCTATCAGAGGTCAAAACTTTCATCTTACCCTTACCCTTGCCTTGGATCGGCTGAATTGATCATGTTAACAGAGAAAGACACAGTATTAGGGCCAAAAGGACTACCATCTATCTTCATCTTTCCATCAAACCTCAGGTGTCCGTCCTGAATAGCCTTTTGAATCTGCACTCTGAACATCCGCAATCATTTATGGAGTGGGATCTGGTGTTGTGGAAGCCACAATATTTCTTGTCTTTGACACCCTCAGGGAGCAGCATAGGATGACCCTCCGGCAACTTGATGCGTCCTCCTTCAGCAGATATTCAAATAACTTACCCGATTTGGAAACATCAAAATCATAAGTACCTTTTTGCTGCTCAGCCATCGCTGACTGACTTGAGTTGGATCTTTGCCCAGGTTATCTCAGCGGCAGCCCCTCGTCTTCATCATTATAATCATCAGCATCTTCCAAGAAAGCTTGATACATTTCGGCAGCTACGTCACCCATCTGGAATTGGTTGGCTCTTTTGAATCCCTGAGCTTGATTGCTCATCATAGCCAACCTTTGTGATAACTGCCCGAGATCCTCAAAGTCCATGCCGAACATTTTTCCTTGATGCTTGGCAGCATGCCAGCTATGGCTATTCTTGACAACTGATCATCTAGCAAGTTCAGGGAATAGCAGAGATTCTTGGTTTCCCTGAACCAGCGTAGATATTCTTGTGGTGTCTCACTAGGTTCATCCTTAAGCTTATGAGGTCGACCAACTTCTTCTCACTGGTTCCCGTGAAGAAATATGAATGGAACTTTGCTCCAGCTCTGCCCATGTATTATGGATGGAATTCGCTGGCAGAGAAGCAACCAAAGAAGAGAAAGCTGGTCCTGTCAATGACAACAAAAAGTAGCGAATCCTCCAAGCTTCATCTGCCGATGCTTCACCAAGCTGCATCAGGTAACGGCTGATTGCTCCCTGGTACTGGTATCATCTTGACCCGAGAACTTCGAAAGATCGGTAGGAGGCTTGACTCTCGGAGGGAGGAGAGCTACCCGATTGTACCATTCTGGATAAGGAGATTGGTACGTGTATGTCTGACTCTTTGCTTTAGGCCGAATTGTTTCTGCATCATATCAGCCATCTTCTGCATGATGAGGTCGACATTGGAATCAGGAGTAGTTTGTGCTTGCCCCCCAGTGTGTAATCCCGCTGAACCCCTGTATCTGGGATTCGGAAAAGCATCAATTGAGTTGTAGTCCACAAACTCCCGATACTCATCTCCAAACATATTCTTTTGAATCCTGTTCGCCACAGGAGACACTCTTGAAGCAGACGCGGGACTGCGGGACTTCCTTGTTGTGCCGAAAGTGAGCTGGCCATATGTCTGAGCAGGTTGCTGCCGTTTCTGGAAGGACCGTCGCTCCTGCACTTGGGCCAGCTCCTCTGCCCTCGGCAACCTTTCGCTGTTGAGGTACTTGAAACAATAATGGCCCCCGCACTGGACCAGCAGCTTCTTCAAAATACTTATCCGCATTGGGGCCGAACGTATCGACCATGATAGCACGAAACATGTTCAAGAACGCCGACTGATGATTGGTCATGGCCCCCGATACGGTCTTGTACATTATTTCGGCCATCTTCAAAGAGCTTTCCTCTTCACTATGGTCATCAGGTTGGTGGTGAGGAACAACTTTGGGAACGTCTGTTTCTGATAGACCTTGCCGCTTTTATTCTTAGAGAAAGACTCCAAGCACTTGCGCTGGAACTCATCACAGCTCGCTGCACCAGATCTTTTGATTCTTGCGGTAAGTCGTCTATGGTCACCTCGACGACTAGATCTTCGGAAATCTCAGGCATCTTGAACTAAAGTATGTCCCACTGGGGTGCCAAAAGGTGTGTTGACGCAAAATGTGTCATCTCACGTCAGACACACATCAAGCCGAACGAGGCTGGCTTCAATCGGTGCCCGGAGTGTTCTGGTTCCAGAAAATGCCAGTCGGTTTGACCTGAAAACCAACAAGGGATAAAAGTGTGAGGATACCTTGGAACGTGCCGGGTGTGACCATACAGTTCCATATGTACGGCTTTGAAAGCCAATCACGACGGCACACAACTATGAAAGCTGTTTGTCGAAACATATTTAAATGTCATTCGGCAAGTGTGTAAGATAAATCATGAACATGTTGAATGCCGAACGCATATGTAGCAATAAGATATGAAGGGCAACTTGTAAATATAAATCCATCCAGATAACATATGCATAGGCCAATCTAACTGATCTGCCGCACGTCCAGCCTCCATGAACCCATCGGGTATAGACTCAAGCAAAGCTAATCCACCGCATGATACCACTTGCTATAATCTACACCACTCCTTATAATTAGATTAATCCACCGCATGATACGATCTAATTATAAGAAGCTAAAAGCATATGTATATCTGAAAAGATCTATATGTACTCGTTACTCATGTAAGCTTAACCAGAATCGGCAAGACAGCCGAACCGGGGTCCATGAAGAAGAAGCATACAAGCAAAGCATGACTAAACTAATCTAAAGCCTGCGCCTGCCCGCACGACACCCGGTTTCTATCAAAGTCTAAACATGATCAGCATGCATGAACCCACAACATGTAACAATCTAGATTGAAAGTCAATTCGGCCATTGTGATCTTATGATTAGCAAGGCATAAGTGAACTTATGCAACAAGGCCGAAAGAGATCAATCTAGATTGGGCAAAAAGTGTTGTACGGATTAAATAAATAAAACGTACGACACGTGATAACTTAATGAATCTATTAGATCTGCCAAATCTAACAGAGCCGATAACTATTTTTACTCATGACTGAATCCGCCGCACGATACAAGGCATAAGCAAAACTTCCCGTCTAAGCTTAAATCCGCCGCACGATACTAAGCTTAACGTACGAGACTACTTGCACCATACCTAAATCCACCGCACGATACTAGACATGATAGCAAGGTTGTCCGGTACTTACGGAGGTCGACGGATCGATGATTCCTCTCGAAGAACTCGATGACACGACTAAGGACTCGAATAGGTGGGGCTGAGGCCGTTTGTATTGATGTGGTTGTGAACAGTTTTACAATGGTCGAGAGTTTATTTATACCCTGGATGAAACATGAGTCCTAGACGAACACGACTCACAAAGAAATACGGAAAGATAAAATTCTAATATCATTTGGTGCCTTCCATCACCATACGTCTTCTTGTGCAAGCCAGCTTTCAGCCGCCATATGCATTACCCAAATGGAATCGTGGCTTCGTGGAATAGCCGACCGC
Source organism: Coix lacryma-jobi var. lacryma-jobi (assembly GCA_009763385.1). NCBI lineage: Eukaryota > Viridiplantae > Streptophyta > Magnoliopsida > Poales > Poaceae > Coix > Coix lacryma-jobi. The sequence continues at coordinate 188,211 of VDCT01000559.1, forward strand.
ACAGACAAACACCGGAACCCCAAGAGTCAACCAGTCGTTGATGCTTTGCTGAATCCTTCTCTTTCTGCAGGGGGGCCCATTTCCATATCTTTACTTGTGCGAAAATCTGGTGTCAACAGCAGAGTAACCTCCCGTGAAGCCGACGTAAGGTTATTCGAGCCGGTGATGGAGATGTTGACGCCTAACAACCCAGGGCCTCAGCTGTACCGTGGGAACTATTCTGATCAACCTGGCATGGTCCGAGGGCAGGCAGGGCCTGATCGACCATGGCATGACCGTGGGCAGTTAGTTATAGATTGAGCGACCTGGCACTGAGATAACCCCCGGTGTTGTAGAAGGGCCCAGCCGTCCCTCGCGTTGTGTTTCTCGAATCCTGACTGGTAGCTTACGACTGCCGTAGCTGCAATGTGCCGGGCGAGTGTGAGACATTTTATCCCCAGCTGGTAGGAATCGATTATAATCGCCATCGCTCCTGGACAGTGAGCAGTTGACTGTAGAATGTTTTCTAAACAGTAAACGGTAAACGGTCGGTCACTCTTTGTTTAGAGTTTAGGCCGTTTAAACGGTGTTAAACGGAGTTAAACGGTCTCTAAACGGTTTTGTATGGTAACACTAAAATATACATATTTATGTATGTAAAAATTAAATTTGATAGAAACTGCACATATTTGCACATGTAAAAAAATAAATATTATACCAAATAATATTTTTGGAACAAATCTAAATCCCACAACATTTTCATATACTCACAATGTTAATTAGTTTTGTGTTTATTATGGTAGTCGTCGTAGTCCTCTAATTAACCAAATTATGGATTAAATGGTTGTTTAGATCATTAAATCATGTCTAACCTGATTTTCTGTAGACCATTTAGACGGGTTTTTAAACGGTTTTTTAAACGGGTTTAAACGGTCCAACCGTTTCATTCACCATTTAGGGCCTAAACAAAACAGATGACCTCTGTTTACCGTTTAAACGGTGTTTAATTTAAACGGATTAAACGGCCGTTTAGGCGAACAGAGACTGTAGATCATCAAACCCGTAGAACTTATCGAACTAAGATGTTATGGAATCTGAAAGGCTATTGATGAAATAGTCACTCTTGATTGATTATTAAATAGCCAAGTGCTTGTTTAGTGCAGGTGCAAACCTAGTAAGGTAGAGCTAATGACTAAAAGCAACTGCCAACACCTGAAACTGAGTTTTTTACTAAAGCTTTCATGCAAAGTAGTATGTGTAGCCAACCCCACTTATAAGCCTACATGATCCTTGGTTGTCTCATTATTTTTGTTTATGACGGGTATAAGTCTTAGTAGTACCTTCTCGTACTGATGGGTTTTAGTCCCTTGTTGTGGCAGAGGGCCAGTGCTTTTTATGGCTATGTGAGAATTGCTTATACCCGGTGACGGGAGATGACTAGACCAAGGGCATGTCGCCACTTATCTCATCTGTTGCTTTTGTGGACCTGATCAACTGATGGCACTGTATTATCAACAAATCCAAAACTTATGATTTAAAGACTATGTTGCTTCCGCTACTACTATCAAACTATGGTCCGTAATATTATTCGTACTCTGATGTATTTGAACTATGTGCAACTATGATGTAATCTTGTGAGCATGTTCGCTGAACTAGTACGATCTTGGCTGGATGTCGTTGAATGATTTGAAATCCTTCGAGATTTCCGGACTACCGGGTTTGTACGAGCTTAAGTACTTGATGATCCTTGCATTAAGCGGAGGTTTTGGTGCTTAATCTGGTGCAAATTGGTCGGTTCTATTACAGCTGGCATCAGAGAGAAAGTTTCAGCGTTACTGTTCATGGGTGTATTTCAAAAACAGTATTTTTCAAAGGATAAAGCTGTTTTGCCAACTTGCCAACTTATAGTTATATTAGGATTTGGAAAATCCTAAGAATTAAAGTTAAGGTGTGCCAATGATCAAGTCCTTATGCACAATAGGATTTTAGTTGGCTATCTAAGTACTAACTTTGGGGGTAATGCATCATGTTATATTTTTGGTTAAGTGCCGTCGTCCATACGGCAAGGAATTGTATGGGTGCTAGTCTCCGGAATAGAATGTATGGATCAAATGCCTCTACGCCAAAGGTAATAAGGGAGTTGTGAGAGCATGACCAAACATACGTTGGTCTAGGGGAGAGCTAGATTGGTACTGAGCCTATGCCCGTATTGAGAGGACCGAGAATGGTACCGAAAGCGACCAGAGGGGGGGTGAATGGGGAGCTTCAAAATTTCCTATCGGAAACCGATGCCACTGTCCCATAGCCCCAAAGGACAAACCTAGAGCTTGCTAGTGTCCACGACCCTAGATGTAGGGTGGATGCTTCCTAGAAGCACAGCGGACACTACACAACTGCTAGAACCCAACCGTAAAAGACGGAAATCGAATCCGACCAAGAACGAGCAAGCTGCGAACGAAAACGCGCTGAGAAAGCACTGACGGACTCTGCCTGCGTCCGATCACTAGGCACAGACTCGTCCAGTCAGTCAAAACTCAGTTTCGGACCTCTCTGAGTTGGACCGGACGCACTGTCCTCTAGCGTCCGGTCACACGAGACAGAACGAATGAACAGGAAGAGCGATGCGTCCGGTCGCTCTGAAGAAGAACCAGCGTCCGGTCAAGTGACTGAGAGCGCTCGAGTCAAACCTTCAACGACCGGACTCTGACCAAGCGTCCGGTCGCTGCGAGTCGAGCGTCCGGTCACCTGATTCCTGTGTTCGTCCGCCGATTCGACTCTATCTCACCCAAAACGAATCCTCTAGGGATCAAACTTGGTGAGAGGAGTCACAAGGAGTATAGTGAGCTACCCTAAGAGATCATGGCTCGAACCTATCTCCAAATCGTTGATGAAACGAAGAAAATTCGAGGAAGGTAAAAACTTGACCAGAAACGAAAATCGATCGATCTCCTAGACCGTGAGGTTAGAGGTTAATTCCTTCGGGGAAAGAAGTGCCTCACGACCTAGGACAACTGGTTCAAACGGATTTGCAAAAGATGAACCGAGCAAAGAGATCAAACGACGGGAAAAACGTGGAGAAAAAGGATTCCGCGAAGAACACGAACAAAACGCGAATCACAACGATGTTTCTTGCAGCCGAAGCGCAAAACACACGCTACGACAAAGAGGTTACGGCCTCCTTTCCTCAAAATCAAAGTACACAGAGGTGAGTCTCTCTGCGGATCACAGCTAGCTACAGCAGGGGTTGTGAGAGCAGGAAACCTAGGAAGCAAGAGCAAATGACTAACTGCGATAGGGGAGGAGGGTGTCTCCCCGACTACTTAACCTATTCTAGCCAAAGTACAATTCCTACTCTACCCCTCTCTAATCTAATTACAGAGCGAACCAGCTAAACCCTAAGGTTATTTGGACCAACTCGGTGGTAGGTGTATCCGACGGCCACGCCCACAAACTCGTCGCGTTGCCTCCACGCAACCTTCCGATTGCCGCCATGTGCCGCCCATCACTCTGCACCCCGGTTTGTGCCCAAACCGGGAAACCAGCCTTTTCTAGCCATCCCCGGTTTGAGGCCCAAACAGGAAACCAGCCCACCAGCCTGAGTTTGAGGCCAAAAACTCAGCAAACCCGTAGCGCCAGGTTTTGAGGCCCAAACCTGGAAACCGTCCTCAGCCCGAGTTTTTTGGCCAAACTCGGAGAAACCGCCACCCCAGGTTTGTGGCTCAACCTGAAACCGAGAGCACCGAGTTTTGAGGCCCAAACTCGGAAACCGTCCAACCGGTGGTTTTCCCTGGCTCAACCACCAAACCGGAGCCGTAGAGGGGATGCACGCCCGTGCACCTCGTCCACCGACATGTGTCCCCAGGTCCTCGACCGAGCAACTACCGTGCCCCCGCAAGTCTTCGCTCGTCGCTGTCCCAGGCTGCCAGCCACCACAGCTGATCCTCAGGCACTCCAGTCCCCAGTCCAAGTCACGTCCGCCCTTGACCGCTCGGTACATCGGCATGGCACGCCGACGCACGGCACGCCCATCCTTCACCGCACCAGGTCATCAGCATGACACGTCTCAAACTTGACCTTCACCTTGCCCTCGATCACTGTCTCCGTGCTCGACACCTGCACAACACAAGCCAAAGAACATGCGATCAAACCGTGACAATCATCACATCAGAGACCCGGCATACACCCATAGTATCCGCAATCTCCCCTTGATGAGGGGCATGTCAACTAATCACACAAATCATAATGAAAAGAAGAAGGAGGAGAGAAGGAGAAGAGAACCCAACCAAATGACCCAAAAGCATAGCAAAGCGAAGAAGGTCAAGTGGAAGAGCGAAACAACTTGTCCCCAAAGACATGGGCAACGGCTCGACGCAACCAAGCAAAGCAAAGCTAGCCCTGAAGAAGAGGTAGAACAGGCTCAACACCACTAGCAAATACAATTGAACGTCAGAGGAAAATCGAGCAAAATGCTAGTCCCTCAAGATAGAGGCACAGAGGCTCGACACAACTAGCAAAGAAAACTCCGAACGGATTGAAAATCAACCAAAAGGACTGAACCAATCGAAAAGACTCTGAACCAATTGAGAAAGACGACCCTGAGAATGTTTGCTAGTCCCTCAAGACAGAGGCAATGCTCAACACACCGCAAAATCCCCTCGATAAGTGCAAGCAACCAGGGACTCCCCCTTAGTCGAACATCCAGGAAGCCAAAGAATTGCAAGAAAATTTCTCCCCCTTAGTCAACCGAAATGAGCACATGATTGACATTTCTCCCCCTTAGTTGAAATGCACTTATCAAGCAACAGAAACCAGGCCAAAGTCTCCCTCTCAACGAAATCTCCCCTTCCAGAAATGCATATGAAGTCAGAAATGCAAGTCAGAGCTTCGTGCATATAATCAAAAGAGTGCAAAGATGCTCATCAGTATAGCTCCAAAGTCTCAACTAAGCACTCAAATAGCGAAGGATCAAACGATCACACATACGAAATATGAAGCATATGAGCAAGTGAGCAGTTTTTAGCCAAAAAGATAGTCACCATCAAAATAGCAGTTCAAATGTATAACAGGAATCCAAACAAGTGCTAAGCATGTATACAAGGTGAACTACCCCTAGCAAAGTTCAATCATCATGCATAGGAATGAAGCATACACTTGTGATTCAGATTTAATATCGGAGTTGCAGCGGTGAAATTACACAAGTTCAAATTCAGCATGTGATTGCGAGAGGTTGAAAGCTTGTCATTGCCTAACTTTTCAACCGAGCGAAGCCTATGCCGACGCAATCAGAAGCTTAAAGCTACGGTTTCGGTCATACACTACACGGCTCAAGTTTAACTCAAAGTGCAATGAGAAACATCTCGATACCGTGAGGTGTTGACAAGCAATCCCATCTCGATTTTTCAATTCACTAAGACTTGGTTCAAATTTATACGATGATATGAAAGACCAAGCAAGTGAATGACTCAGAACTAGAGACATAGCAACCTAGCATATATGAAAAGCAGGAATGGACTCAACACACCCTACACATGCTAGTTGCATATCTCAAAGGTGAACATTTTCAGATTTTATATACATTAAGCAAAATTCACCATTCCAAAATAGCTCAGCTCATAACATGTACTAGTGATCAGAAGGAGCATAAGCTACTAGTATCAATATAAGCATCGGAGCATACTAAACAGAGCATAGTTACATTCTAGTGATTATAAACATGAAGCTTAGAATGTAAATGCGTATGCTAAACTGCAAAAGAAAAGAAAGACAAACGAAAAAAGGGTCAGTCTAATATACAAGATCCAAAATGTTTCCCCATCTAAAAGGGGGAACACACACCAAGCTCACCCCTCAACCTATTAAAGGTTGATTCGTCTAAAGGCTTGGTGAAAATATCAGCCAGTTGATGATGAGTATCGACATGGCGAAGGTCGATATCACCTTCTCCTGGTGGTCTCGCAAAAAATGAAAGTGCACATCAATGTGTTTGGTCTTCGAGTGAAGCACGGGGTTCTTAGCAACGCTAATAACACTCGTGCTGTCACAAAGCAAAGGCACTCGAGAAAAGCCCAGACAAAATCACGCAAGTGGCCATCATCCAAAGCAACTGGGAACAGCAGCTAGCCGCAGCAACATATTTAGCCTCCGTGGTAGACTGAGCGACACTAGACTGCTTGCGAGAAGACCATGATACAAGAGAAGATCCAATAAACTGGCAAGTCTCAGAAGTGGACTTGCGCTCATGCGACAACCAGCAAAATCGGCATCCGAATAACCGCAAAGCGAGAGGGTGGAGGAAGCAGAATACCATATCCGAACTCAGGTGTGAAACGAAGGTACCTGAAGATGCGCTTCACCGCCTGACGGTGAGAAGTGCGCGGCGACGCCTGAAAGCGCGCGCACAGACACACCGCGAACTGAATATCCGGGCGTGTCGCCGTCAGGTAGAGTAAGCGATCCAATAATGCTGCGGTACTTTCTGGGTCCACTGCTTCTCCATCCTTGTCCGCATCTAGGGCAGTCGTCGTCGACATGGGTGTTGGAAGAGGCTTGGCCTCACCCATATCGAACCGCTTCAGCAAGTCCTTGGTGTACTTGCCCTGGTGCACAAACATCCCCTCTCGGGATTGCTTAATTTGCAACCCGAGAAAGAATGTCAGCTCGCCCACACATGCTCATCTCGAACTCCCTGCTCATATAGTATCTGCAAACTTGGCAACAAAGCGTGAGAAGAACCACCGAAAATGATATCATCCACGTAAATCTGGACCAAGAGTGTGTCTTTGCTTGCTTGAGGAGAAAGAGCGTTTTATCTACACACCACCATTTTAAAACCCTTAGCTATCAAAAACGTCTTCAACCTATCATACCAGGCTCTAGGGGCTTGTTTCAACCATATAAAGCTTTTGAGAGTTAAAAACAATGGTTTGGAAACTTGGGATGTTCAAAACCGGGGGGTTGCTCAACATAAACTTCCTCTTCTATGTAGCCGTTTAAGAATGCACTCTTGACATCCATTTGAAAGAGTTTAAAACCTTTGGATGCAGCAAAAGCCAAGAGTATCCTAATAGCCTCCAAACGAGCTATAGGAGCAAATGTCTCCTCATAGTCTATCCCCTCCTTCTGACTATACCCCTTCGCTACAAGCCTGGCCTTATTTCTAAAACGTGGCCATCCTCTCCTTGCTTGTTTTTTGAAAACCCATTTTGTCCCAATAGGCTTACAGTCAGGTGGAGGTGGAACTAGAACCAAACCTGATTTTGCTCAAAGTTCTCTAACTCTCATGCAGGGCATTGACCCAATCTGGATCCGTCAAACCGTTTTGTCCAACATCTCGGGGCTCAAAATTAGCAACAAAAGTAGAATGAGCAAAGTGAGAGATGTGTTGTGACCTGGAGCGAGTAACTCGCTCGCCGATGTCACCGATCATCTGCTGAGGGGTGTGCTGGCGCTGGATGTGTGTGGCGCCTCCCGGGAAGAAGTAAATCCTCTCAACAGCAGCTGGTTCCACCCCGGGTACAAAAGGCACGCGCGAGGTGGAGGATCCCACGGCCCCAGGAAGAAGAGGTGTCGGGGCCGTGAGTCGTCGTAGAAGCCGCTCCTTGCGGCATAGCAGGTGGAGGGGGTGCTGGATCGTCCATACCTTCAGCACCTCATCCTCGTCATCAAAAAGAGGCTCTCCGACCTCGTGATCACCTGCACGCTCAAAACGAGAAGAAGGAGAACACAGAGTCTTGTCGAAGGTGACATCTGATGTCTCCACGACTCGGTTAGTATCAAGGTTAAGTACACGATAAGCTCTAGTGTGTGTCCCATAACCCAAAAATACACCGTCAGAAGATCGAGACTCGAATTTGTCCAGGTTGCCCTTCTTCAATATAAAACAATGGCAACCGAAGACTCTAAAGTAACTCACCTTGGGTTGGCGACCAAAATGCAACTCATAAGAGGTCTTCTTCAAAAACGCTCTCAGAAAATGCGGTTCGAAATGTATGCATGCAGTGTTCATAAGCTTCGGCCCAATAGCGCCTAGGAGTCCTATGCTCATCGAGCATCGTCCTGGCCATCTCAACAAGGGTCCGATTCTTGCCTCTCTACAACACCATTTTGGGGGCGGTGTGTAGGGGGAAGAAAACTGATGCTCCAAACCAAGGCGGTCACAAAACTTCTCAAGATCCGAATTCTTGAATTCGGAAACATTATCACTCCTAATAGCCGCATCGAGTTCGAAGGGAACTCGTTCTGAAGACGCAAAATTAGATTGCGAGCGAAGGAGAAAGTCTCAGTCTTCTCAGTAAAAGAAGACCCACGAATACCTCGAAATGTCATCAACAAACAACCAAAACATACCACTTGCCACCAACCGAGCTCACCCGAGCCGGACCAACAAGGTCCATGTGTAAAAGCTCTCCGGGGTGGCGAGGTCATGACCTTAGTCACTGGATGGTGGGGAGCGGCAACCATCTTCCATGTCTGCAAGAATGGCAAACTAGATCCTTCCATCGAAAGCTTGGGCAATCCTCGGATTAAGCCAAGTGAGCTAAGTCTTGCAAGCAAGTCAAAACTCAAGTGACCGAGCCTCCTAGCCACTTCCAAAGATCGGAGGAAGAAGGACTAGCCAAAAGACAGCGAGAAGAACCAAACGACTCCGAGAAAATTCGCGAGAAAGACTTTCCCAAAGGGCGAAATCAGAACATACAAGATCGCCCTGAGGATCTAAGATGCGACTAAGGTTCGGTTTGAAACGAATCTCATAGTCATCATCAAAAAGTTGCGAAACAGAAAGCAAGTTAAAATGCAGGTTAGAAAACAAGAGCAACATCGCACAACACAAAGTGCTCATTAACCCGCACGGACCCACGAGACAATACTTACCTTTACTATTGTCGCCGAAGGTTATGTACTCTTTCCGGTGACCGGGCTAAGGCTGGAGAACCACTTGGCGTTTCCGGTCATGTGCCTCGAACAACCGGAATCACCAACCAAATGTCCTCCAACCGTCTTACCTGGGAGGTGTCGTCGTCGTCGTCGTCCGAGGGGTGTGCTCCAAGCTCAGCTCGACCTCATCACCAAGCGCCATGGTGCAGAGGCCTCCGTCGCCGGTGAAGAGCAAAGACCGTTGAGCTTGTCCTCGATCTTCTTCATCTTCTCGGACTCGTCGTCGCTTGAGCAAGCAGAGTCATCATCCGAGCCGTCGACGTCGCTGAGCGTGGCGAAGAACGCACGCTGCTCAGCCTGGGCCTTCTCCAAGTACTTCTTCTTGATGTACTCCTTGTCGAAGCCGCCCTTCTTCTTGTGCCTTGTGGGGACGTGCTTCTCCTTGCGCGCTGTAGTCGTACTTGTGCCCATGATCGCCCTTCCCCGAATGCTTGTTCTTCTTGGGGCAGTTGGCGATGAAGTGGTCGGGATCGCCGCACTCGTAGCAGGCCGAGCGTCCTCCTCCGCGGCGATGGTTCATGCGGTTGTTGTGAACCGCGTGAACCGGTTGGCAAGCAAAGCCAACTCCTCGTCTCCCAAGACTCCAGCTGATCCTCTGTCACAGAAAAAAGTGAAGAAAGTGCAAAGCCAGCAGAGGGGTTAGCGGAAGAGCCAGAAACAAAGCCATAGACGGGCGAGAAGGATTTTCATAAGAAGCCCTCGCCATGGCATCAATCTCACTGGACTTGAGCTTACTAAAGAGCTCGTCGCATGTGAGGGTCTCATAGTTCGGGGATTCGATGATCGCCTGAACCTTGGAATCCACACCGACCGATCGAGAGTATGCAAAAAAGCTCATCTCAAAGCTCTCTCATGATCTCCAAAGCAAACTGCTCCTTGTTAGCCCTCATCCTGTTGACACATCACCTGAAAGCGAGCGAATAAACTTTCTATGCTCTCGCAGGCTGATGTCGGAATTCTCATACTCTCTCTTGAACGACTCGTAGAGGCGGGTTTTGACTTGAGAGGTGCCCCATGAAAACGCATGAGGGTGGCCCAAATCTCCCGAGCCATAGAGAGGTGAGAAACGCGATCAAACTCTCCAACACTCAAACACGAAAAGAGAGCATTACAGGCTCACCTATTGCTTCGTGCTCATCGATCTGATGCTGAGTCACACGAGCAGCCAAGACCACGTAATCGGCAGAGTTGCAAATATCCAGATGGAAGCACCCAAACTCTGCAGATAGGCCGACATGCGTATCTTCCAATACGTATAGTTCGTCCATCGAAAAAAGGCGGTTTGCCCACACAGCGATCCATGTCGCCTTCGGTGGATCTGGAACCGGCTAAGATGGAAGATCCTTAACCCGCTCCGATACCAATTGAAGGACCGAGAATGCTACCCGAAAGCGACCAGAGGGGGGGTGAATGGGAGCTTCAAAATTTCCTATCGGAAACTCAATGCCACTGTCCCAAATCAACCCCAAAGACAAACCCTAGAGCTTGCTAGTGTCCACGACCCTAGATGTAGGGTGGATGCTTCCTAGAAGCACAGCGGGACACTACACAACTCTAGAAACCCAACGTAAAAGACAGAATATCGAATCCGACCAAGAACGAGCAAGCTCCGGACGAAAACGCGCTGAGACAGCACTGACCGGACTCTGCCTGCGTCCGATCACTAGGCACAGACTCGTCCGGTCAGTCAAACTCAGTTTCGGACCTCTCTGAGTTGGACCGGACGCACTGTCCTCTAGCGTCCCGGTCGAGCTCTCAGCGTCGGTCACACGAGACAGAACGAATGAACAGGAAGAGCGATGCGTCCGGGTCGCTCTGAGAAAAGCGTCCCGGTCAAGTGACTGAGAGCGCTCGAGTCAACCTTCAACGACCGGACTCTGACCAAGCGTCGGTCGCTGCGAGTCGAGCGTCCGGTCACCCCAATTTCCTGCTGTTCGTCTGCGCCGATTCGACTCTATTCGCCCAAAACGAATCCTCTAGGGATCCAACTTGGTGAGGAGGAGTCACAAGGAGTATAGTGAGCTATCCCTAAGGAGATCATGGCTCGAACCTATCTCCAAATCGGTGAAACGAAGAAATTCGGGGGAAGGGAGAAAACTTGACCCGAAACGAAAAATCGATCGATCTCCTAGGCCGGTGAGGTTAGAGGTTAATTCCTTCGGTGGAAAGAAGTGCCTCACGACCTAGGACAACTTGGTTCAAACGGATTTGCAAAGGATGACCGAGCAAAGAGATCGAACGACGGGGAAAAAATGGAGAAAAAGGATTTCCGCGAAGAAAAGAACAAAACGCGAATCACAACGATGATCTTGCAGCCGACACGCAAACACACGCTACGACAAAGAGGTTACGGCATCCTTTCCTCAAAATCAAAGTAACAGAGGTGAGTCTCTCTCTGCGGATCAACAGCTAGCTACAGCAGGGGTTGGGAGAGAAGGAAACCCTAGGAGCAGAGCAAATGACTAACTGCGATAGAGGGAGGAGGGTGTCTCCCGACTACTTAACTTATTCTAGCCTAAGTACAATTCCTACTCTACCCCTCTCTAATCTAATTACAGAGCGAACCAGCTAAAGCCTAAGGTTATTCTGGACCAACTCGGTGGTAGGTGTATCCGCGGCCACGCCCGCACAACTCGTCCGCGTTGCCTCCACGCAACTTTCGATTGCCGCCACGTGGCCGCCCTCCTCTGGACCCCCAGTTTTGTGGCCCAAACCGGGAAACCAGCCTTTTCCAGCCATCCCCGGTTTTGAGGCCCAACCGGGAAACCAGCCCACCAGCCTGAGTTTTGACGCTCAAACTCAGCAAACCCCAGCAGCGCAGGTTTTGAGGCCCAACACTGGAAACCATCCTCAGCCCGAGTTTGTGGGCCAAACTCGGAAACCGTCCACGCCAGGTTTTGTGGCTCAACCTGGAAACCGAGCACCCGAGTTTTGAGGCCCAAACTCGGAAACCGTCCACCTGGTGGTTTTTTCCCTGGCTCAACCACCAAACGGAGCCGTAGAGGGGATGCACCGCCCGTGCACCCGCGTCCACCGACACGTGTCCCAGGTCCTCGACCCGAGCAAAACACCGTGCCGCAAGTCTTTCGCTCGTCGCGTCCCACGGCTGCAGGGCTGTCCCCAGGCTGCCAGCCACCACAGCAGATCCTCAGGCACTCCGGTCCCTCAGTCCAAGCATCACGTCCGCCCCTTCACCGCTCGGTACATCGGCATGGCACGTCCGCCGCACAGCACGCCCATCCTTCACCGCACCCGGTCCATCAGCACGACACGTCTCAATGTGACCTTCACCTTGCCCTCGATCACTGTCTCCGTGCTCGACACCTGCACAACACAAGCCAAAGACATGCAATCAAACCCGTTGACAATCACTCATCACTCAGAGACACGGCATACACCCAGTATCTGCACGTATGCACACGAGTACAAGCGAAGGTATTTAATTGCGGGAGGGTAGATGCAAGGAATGGGTAGTGTAAGTGAGTGAGAGCACGATCGGACAAACCGCCGATCTAGGGGTGTGCTAGTTTGGTATTGGAACATATACATGTTACACACAAGTATATGTGAAAGTACTTAATTGGGGGAGTATATTTGATGGGGCATATACTGCTTACGTGTATACTTGGTATGCACCTAAGTCAGTATTAGATTTAAATTTCAGCAATGCATGATTTTCATATTGTGGGCGGGCTGCTTGAATGATTTTGTAGGTACGCTAACTTGCGACGTGTGTAGTACGCTAGTTAACGCTATGAGTGAACGTTGTATGTCACCGTCTAGCCATTAGATTGCTAGGCAGTGAGGACGTATGTTACGCACATGCATCATAATCATACAACTTTGCATTAATTTACTTCCTTCCTTATGTTATCCATCCCATTTTCTTAAATAAAAGTTGTTCTCAAACTAATTAAAACTATGTGGATAAACTTCTTTCAGATGGCCCGCACTAAGCGTACAGCCCGTAAGTCGACTGGAGGCAAGAGGCCCAATTACATGCTGGGACCCTGGACAGTTGAGGGATCCGAGGATTTTCTGGAGGAGTTTGGCATGCCTACTCTTTTGTGGAGGGTGTTGCACCTAGTAGGATATCAGGAGGGCCACAGAGCCGCAGTATGAGTGGCATCGAGTTCAGTTCTCAGAGGATCGCTACATGTAAACAGTTGAGGGGGAAGTGAAAACCAGCGTGTGATCCGCAGGATCAGTGTGGGCCGCAGGGTTTGTTTGCTCTTCAGGGCAGGACTCCGTGGGATGGAAGGCCAACCGAGTTGCGTACAGCTGTTCACTGGGATATCATGGAGGATCATCCAGAGGTAGTTGCCCAAGCTACAACCAGTGTCTTCCCACAACGGATCCGTACCAGTCAGTGTGGCGTCAGCCAGGTGCCGCCGTGTTGGAGGCCAGTTCTTTGGAGCGTGAGCACTGCGCAGGACCAGCTGGGAGTGCGATGGCTACACTCATGGCTACCTATGGGTGTCTGTCGCGTAGCTATGACCACCTGGACCACATCCTCAGTGAGGAGATAGCTGCACATCACCAGAGTTAGGAGGAGCATGCTACAGAGATCGACCTTCTCCCCACCCAGCTAGCTCACATGACCGTTGAGAGAGACCAGGCTCGACAGAGGGAGCAGGAGACGGCACAGCAGCTTAGTGACCAGCAGGGGATGACGACCTTCCTATCCACTATCATGGCCAAGACTGAGGCGTCGCTGCGTGATGTGTGTCTTGAGGGCATGCGTGCGACCGAGCAGAACAGGCTTCTCAGGTTTCAGGTGGGAGATTTGGAACTGCAACTTCATTATCTCCAGGACTACAATGACCGCCTGCATGAGGAGATTCATCGCCGCGAGAATGAGAGGAACCCTATATATCTTCCCTCAGGAGGACCCGGATCCTCGTGCTTCGTCTAGTGGTTCTTCGGATATCTCCAGCGACGACGATGACGACGACGACGATGCTGACGATGGTGCCATGAGGGAGTAGACTAGTTAGTGTTAACGCATTGTGATCTTTTCTCATGTCATAGCGCTTGATCTTTTGGGAGTACCATGTGGATGTAAGGTTGTGTGATGGACCTATGCGCGTGTGGTGCAAGACCTTGAAAGTCCCGTATGTATGGGCACCTATGGATGTTATGTTGACTTTTGTATGTTATGTGATGAGCACTTTTTATCATGTGATGATGCAATGTGGATCGAAATTTATTATGCCTCTGCAATTGTTTGGCGAATTCGTTTTCCGAATGATTTCCGTTGGCATGGTTTATTGTTCTCCGCAATAATGGCAACGTCATTTAATAATTATTGCTATCACAACATGCAGATGACGATGACTCGCAGTGGGGCGGATGGTAGTGGTGGTAATGATGATAACAGGGAGAACCGCAATCCACCACCACCCACAGCCGAGCAGCTCTTTGCTCAATTCTTGGGGAGTCAACGCAACATTGAGGCGCTTCTGCGAGAGAATTTGGCGCATGGAAATCAACGCCCTAAGCCAAATCAATACAGCTCGTTCAAGGATTTTCTGGACACAAAGCCGCCGGTTTTCAAAGAAGCCAAAGAACCTCTAGAAGCAGAAGAGTGGTTGCATACAATGGAGCAGAAGTTTCGGCTGCTTAGACTCACAGAGGAATTAAGGCAGAATATGCTGCAAATCAGCTGCAAGTACCAGCCGGAATTTGGTGGGGACATCATCGTACCACTTATCCAGCTCGTACACCTGTTACCTAGAGGATGTTCACGGAGGCAGTTCATGGGCACTACATTCCGCCAGGCTTGACTCAAATGAAGGTGGCTGAATTCATGAGCTTGACACAAGGAACTCGATCTGTGACCGAGTATCATCATTTGTTCAACTCCTTATCTCGTTACGCACCAGACTTCGTGGATACTGATGCTAAGAAGATAGCTAGCTTCAAGAGAGGGCTGAATACCAAGATGGGAAAATCAGTAGGTACTTCATCTCGCACCATTTTCAATGACCTCATCAGTGACTGCTTGATCCAGGAGAATCACAACAACAAGCATACTGCAAGCAAGGCTAGGAAGAGGACCCTGGAATCTGGACCATCTCAGCCTAGAGGACACCAGCCCAGCGTTCTCAATATCGACCACCAACACCTGGGGCTCGCTTCAGGCTGCCTCAGAAGAAAAGCCAGCAGCAAGCTCAGCGTGGTCAACGACCATACAAGGTGGCAGCAAGTCAGGCTCGAGCAGGACAAGGCAGCTCAACCGGAACCAAAACCGTTAGTTCGTGGGCCATGTTTCAATTGCAACCAAGAAGGGCACTTTGCAAGGTATTGCCCACATCCCAAGAAGCAGCAGGCTAATTACCCAGCGCGTCTGCATAACATGACTACTGAAGAAGCTCGTGCAGGAGAGCCCGTGACTGCCAGTATGTGTCTCGTGAACCATCATCCTATAGTTGTTTTGTTTGATACTGGATCATCGCATTCTTTCATGAGCAAGGCATTGCACAAAAGCATAATCAAGAAATGTCTGAAATGGATTATGGGTTTCGCGTAAGCTCCGTAGGGAGTAGCGTGTTATCTAGATAGATGGTGTGTAATGTAACCATCGACATTGGAGGGCATAATTTTGGAGCCAATTTAGTGGTTTTGCTAGGACTAAGTATGGATGTAGTTTTAGGTATGAGTTGGATGACTGTGTGGAATGCGGTGTTAGACACTGCAAACAGAACTCTTACCTTATCTGATAGTCAGACAGGTAACAAACTTCGTGTATCTCTTCCCCGAGGTGCCGATTTTGTTGACCTATCTTGCACTCTTGCTATAGAAGACCTCTCCAAAATTCCAGTTGTCAGGGATTTTCCGGATGTTTTCCCAGATGAGTTACCAGGGTTACCACCCAAGAGAGCAGTGGAGTTTGCAATAGAGTTGTTACCAGAAACTGCACCAATCTCTAGGAGACCGTATCGAATTGCCGCCCAATGAATTGGCAAAACTCAAGACCCAGATCAAGGAACTCTCTTGAACACGGGATTCATTCAACCTAGTGTGTAAGAATGGGGTTGCCCAGCTCTGTTTGTCAAGAAGAAGGATAAGTCCTTACGCATGTGTGTGGATTATCGTCCACTAAATGTTGTGACTGTTAAGAATAAGTATCCGCTACCTAGGAAAGATATCCTTTTTGATCAGTTATCAAGAGCCAAGGTGTTTTCCAAGATTGATTGAGGTCAGGGTATCATCAGATCCGAATCAAACCACAGGATATTCCAAGACTGCGTTCTCAACCAGATACGGGTTATATGAGTATCTTGTTATGTCCTTCGGATTAACAAATGTTCCAGCCTACTTCATGAGTTGATGAATTCCGTGTTCATGCCGAAATTGGACAAGTTTGTGGTAGTGTTCATTGATGATATTCTGGTTTACTCGGAAAATGCAGAAGATCATGCAGAACATCTGAGGGTTGTCTTATCTAGACTCAGGGAACACAAGCTCTATGCTAAGTTCAGCAAGTGTGAGTTTTGGTTGAAGAGGGTACATTTTCTTGGTCATATTCTGTCAGAAGAAGGAATCTCAGTTGACCCTAGTAAAGTACAGGAAGTCATGGACTGGAAAGCTCCTACTTCAGTTGGTGAGATTCGAAGCTTCTTAGGCTTAGCGGGGTATTATCGTCGATTCATTCCAGACTTTTCCAAGATTGCAAAGCCAATGACAAGTTTGTTGTAAAAGAATCAGAAATTTGAATGGACAGAGGAGTGCGAAACTGCTTTCCGTACCTGCGGAAACTGTTGACCACTGCTCCTATTTTAGCTCAACCGGATATCGAGAAATCCTTTGATGTCTTTTGTGATGCATCGAAGGTTGGCTTAGGTTGTTTCCATGCAAGAAGGCAGAGTGATTGCTTATGCTTCTCTCGGTAATTAAGGAAGCATGAAGTGAACTACCCAACACATGATTTAGAATTGGCTGTCGTCATACATGCTCTGAAGATTTGGAGGCACTATTTGCTTGGAAATGTTTGTAATATGTATACAGACCACAAGAGTCTCAAATATATCTTCACTCAGGCAGAACTGAACATGAGGCAAAGAAGATGGCTTGAACTGATTAAAGATTACAATCTTCAGATTCACTATCATCCTGGCAAGGCAAATGTTGTGGCCGATGCTCTGAGCCGGAAATCACATTGTAACGCTATGAAGCTTCTACCAGAAGATGAGTTCAGCTTAACACATCCTGCAGTGCTATATGATTTGGAGTTACGCAGTGTGTTGGTTGATCAAATCATAGAAGTACAAAAAACCGACAAGGGAATCTATCATATTAAGGAAAGGCTCAAGGGTGAAAAGGAAGCCGATAAGCATTTTTGAGTAGATGAAAATGGAGTTCTATGGTTCCACCAGCGGTTAGTGGTGCCTAAGGATAAAGAACTCAGAAATCGGATCATGGATGAAGCGCATTGTCCAAATTATCTATTCATCCTGGAAGTACAAGATGTATCAAGATTTACGTCCCAGATTTTGGTGGTGAAGGACCGAGAATGCACTAGGAAGGCGACCAGAGGGGGGGGTGAATGGGAGCCAATCAAATTTCTTCCGAAACTTTGGCCAACTGTCCCAAAATCAACCCCAAGAACAAACCCTAGAGCTTGCTAGTGTCCACGACCCTAGATATAGGGTGGATGCTTCCTAGAAGCACAGCGGGACACTACACAACTCTAGAAGCCCAATGCAAAAGATGGAAATCAAATCAAATCCGACAACGAACGAGCAAGCTGCGGACGAAAACGCGCCGAACCCCACTGTCGGTGTTTCGATCCCGGGGGGTATGACACCAACGAGCAATGTGATCGCGTGCTCTCTTCCTGGATGGTGTGCAAGATGACACAAGGATTTATCCTGGTTCGGGCAAGAAGGCCCTACGTCCAGCGGGGGAGAAGTTCTTGTATTACTTGCACCTAAGTGCTTGTACAGGGGCGAATACAACTCAATGAGCGTGGACCGGAGTCCGGACTCGAATGTGTGTGTGTGGACTGTGTCTTGTCTCCCCCGCGCGAAGGGCCCTGGCGTCCCCTTTTATAGAACAAGAGGAGGCCAGGGTTTACACAGGAATGATACAGGAGTCGGGATGTGTACAATGCACCAATACGACGGAGGGTAGGAATTATGTCTTGTCGAAGATACGGAGCCGACGTGGGGGTTGCTGTTGAGGCGTCCTTGAAGCGTGGCCTCCATCTGGGCGCGGATGTGGAGGCGTGGCGACGTGTGGGCCGTGCAGCGCCCATTCCGGCTCGTACAGGACGTGGCAGAGTCCCTCGGGTCTTGGGGTACCTGTCTTCCAATAGCATGAAAGCAGTCAGGGCTCGAGGGGCGTAGGGCCGCCTCGAGGTGGGCCTGCGGGGGGCCTCGAGTCCCGCAGTTATGGGCGAGTCCCGGGAAACCCGTTTGAGCAGTGGGCATCCGGGCCTCGAGACGCGGTTCAGACGTGCAATAGTGTAGGGTATGGGTTAACAGTGCCGTTACTGGCGCCCTTTTGCCCATAATTGTGTGTGAAAACGAGCGACTTGACCTTTACACCGAGTCACTGTGGTACGTGCTGAGCACCAGTGGACACGACCGGAGTGGGTGGATGTATGGAATGCGTGGTACGGGCCGGGGTTCGATGTTTGGCGCTGCACGAGGGAGGCGTGATGCGTCTCGAGGGATAGTGCTGGTATTTGGATGAGCTCGAGGTTCTCGCCAGGGTCTCGAGGGGTGCGCTGTGGGTGGGCTCGAGGCCCGTGCCCCGAGGTCGAGTGTAGGCTCGCGCTCCTCCGAGGCTGGAGGGTTCGGGCGAGACGGGCTCCAAGGGTTTGGTTCCTGTGGGGTTTGCCTAGCCGGGGTTTTAACAATCGGTGTTCTAGGTTTTAACCTGTTCGTTGCGTTGATTGGGTGGGTACCCTTTACGGACCCCCGACAGTAGCCCCCGAGCCCTTGTTCGAGGTGCTTGCACTCGAGGCGGGCTCTTGACCTGGGTTAAGAGGGCTCGGCTGTGTTGGATCTCGAGGGTTTTGGCCGTGAAGGGTCCGTGGGTGTCGCGCGAGCGGACACCCGCGGGTTGTAGCCCCCGAGGCCACGGGGGTGTGATTAAGACTCCCGCGTGGTCTTTGTGCAGTGTGTTGGTTGCGTTTTTTAAGTTCGAGAGTGCCGAGCTCGCGAGTTTTTTGACCCTCTTTCGTCGAGGGGTGCCAGGCTGAGCGGCCGTCCGGCTCTTCGAGCTGTCCGGTACGCGGCTGCCCTGGCTTGACATCCCGCCGAGTCCTTTCGATCGGATGCGGGGTGGGATGCCTCGTACTACCACGAACAGGCGTGGCAAGTATCGAGGTTCCCGGTGAGCTGGTAACGGGATCCAAGTGAGAGCTCGTGCCCCGTTCGATAGGGGTCGACTGTGGACGGAGGCGGTTCTATAAGCGTGGGTGCTCAGTCTGCAGGAGTGCGGGTCCATGCGATAGGACGCCGGTGGCTCGATGCCTCCCTCCGAGGGGATCTCTCTGCATGTCGAGCTCCCTGCCTTGGATACACGTGAGGGGCCTCGAGGGCTTGGCCCTCGAGCGATGCTGCGAGTGGCGCCCCTTGGTGTCCCTGACTCGGGTGCTCGAAGTCGGCTGTCGAACCCTCTTCGAGGGCCAGCCTTCGCTGCTTCGAGGCTTGGGGCCGGGGCCCGTTTTTTACCTTCGTGAAGAAGCCTCCGTCGTCTGGGAATCCTTCCGCCCGTTGGGCGCGCCTTTTTAGGCAAGGTAGCGGAGGTCGTGGCGCCAGTGGCGATGGACGCGAAGTCGAAGCGGCGGCCGCGGAGGCCCCGGTAGTTGAGCGAATGAGGGCTGCCGGGTGCCCGCGTGTTCCCTGCATCCGGCTCGAGACGTAGTTAGGTGGGCGCATTAAATGCTATGCGGTTACCTTTTTCGTCGCCGTGGGACGCCTCGCCTGCTTGGTGTCCTTTGGTATAAATATCGAAAGAGAGGAGAGGATTCGTTTACTTTGCCTTTGCCTTCACTTTCACCACCGCCTGTGCACGCCTTCTTCCCAATCTCGCAATTGGAAATCTTCCCGGTCGCCCGACCGTCCGCAGCTCAGATCCGTGCCGTTGCCGACATGGCCGCCCAATCTCAAGTGCTGCCGGCTGAAGATTGGAGCCCAACGAAGACGACGCAGGAGAGTTGGCGACGCTGGTGGAGGCGTGGGCTCCTGCGCCCCACCCGGAGGCGGGCCGGCATGGTGGATTCTTCCATCGGCGGACCACCGTGAGCCGCACCCGCCGGAGGGGTACGTGGTGAGCTTTACTCGCTACCACCGTATGGGGCTCGGTGTTTCCGCCGAGTCGCTTCATGCGGGCGCTCACCCACCACTTCGAGGCGGAGCTGCACCACTTCTCCCCCACTCAATCTCGCACGCCGCCATCTTCGCCGCGGTGTGCGAGGGATATTTGAAGATGGAGCCGCACTGGGAGATGTTCGTCCACCTCTTCCGGGCGAGCTCTTCGTCAAGGCTTCGAAGTCCGGCGGGAGGTGGTTCGTGCGCATGGGCTCCCTTGCCATCACCGCGAGGACTGGACCATCTCCGGCCGGCGTTCCTCGCGAGTACCTGCGCTACAAGCTTTCTTCTAACCAGGCGGGGGTGGGATGACCACTGGTTCTACTTGCGGAACGAAGATGGCCTATTTCCGCAGTATACCGGCGGTGTCCTCACCCGACGCCCGGAAAGTGGACCCTGGGCGTCGCGTCGGACCGGCAGCGCCACCTGGTGCCGCTAATGAAGGCGATGAAGACGTTGGTGGAGGAGAGGGGGCTGACCGTCGCGGCGGTCATCTGGGCGTTCCACCAGCGGAGGGTCTTCCCCTGGCGGACCGTCCCCTCCTCATGTTCGAGATGGGGCCAAGGCCTCGCTCGAGGGGTTGAGGCGCTCGAGGTTGCCGAGGTGGGGCTGTCCCGGAATGAAGCCGTCTCCCGGGTGTCGATCACGATCCAAGGGACGTTCCGCCCCGAGGAAGCCAACCTGATCGCTATGGCACCTGGCACGGAGTGTCCTGACTTGGTAAGCTTCCCTCGAGCTGGTTGGCCTCGAGCCTTTCCTTCCTCCTTTCTTCCCGTGATCTTCCTTATCTGTTTTATCCTCGCAGGGGGCGTTTTCTTATCGCGCGTCGAGGCCTCCGGTGAAGGAGGACGCCGCGATATACCCAGGTGAGGCGCCTTTCTGCTCAAAAAGATAAGGAGAGCAAGGACGCCAAAAAGAAGAAGGAGAAAACCAAAACTTGCGTCGCTCGGCTCGGGAACAGAGGCTGGCGAAGGCTCGCCGCAACCGCCAGCCCGGAGACGAGTCCCCAGAGCTGAGCTCCTCGAGCTCGGAGGAGGAGAGCGATGACGAGGATGATGATGACGAGGAATGGACGCGCGTCTGAGGCGCGCGGGGGTCTTCGGCGTCGGGGCTGACCCCACTTTTGTGCAGGAGGTCTTGGGGGTCCACCCGGCGAAGGGGTCGCGCGGGGGCGCCGCCGCGGAGGGCCATGCCGAACCAGGCTTCGGCGGAAGCCCAGGGGACCTCGTGCTCCGCGCCAGACGCGCCGGCCGTCGCGAGGAAGCCGCGGACCAGGAGTGCTGTCGACCGCGGCCAGAAGGCGTCGTCGTCGGCATCGACCCAGGCGGAGGATTCCGAGAGAGGCCGGCCCTTGAGGAGTGGACCTCGAGTTGAGAGGGATCCTGAGCCCGCCCGTCGCGAAGCGTCGAGGGGGACTTCGAGCCCCCGAAGGAGCGGACAGCGCGACGGGGCATCGAGCCCCCGCCACCATGACCGCCGGGGGAGGAGCCCTCGGTCGTCTCGTGATGGTGGCCGCGAGCGGCCTCGGAGTCCGTCGCCGCACCCACGTCGGGAGGGGGAGGCAGATGCGGGGAAGCGTGACCATCGCGTCGAGCGTCGGAGTAGGTCCCGGAGCCCCCGTCGAGAGAGGCGCCAAGACGACCGCTCGACGGGGACAAGGTCCCCCTCCCGGGACGAGAGACCCAGGGATAGCTCCCCGTCGGGGTCGAGCCACAGGAGGCAGCGGGAGTCTTCCCCCCTCCCGAGCCACGTGGAAACGGCCCAGGTGCGTGGCTCGAGCCAAGGTTCGGGCTCGAAGCCCCCGAGCGGGTCTGGCGACTCCGGGAAAAAACTCAGCCGTCGTTTGGGTAAGCAATATTTCGATTCTGATGGCAGTGAGGATTTTGCCTTTTTCCTTTTGATGATATGCGCTGTTTCTGGATTTTCCAGGGAGAAGCGCACTCGGCAGGAGGTCACGCTCGTGGCGTCCAAGCGGTCCAGGACTTCGAGCTCCGTGGAGATCGAGGCACCTCGAGGTACGGGCCCTTCTTCCACCGATGAGGCGGCTTGGCTGACGAAGGCTCGAGCGGCTATGGCTCGAGGGAGACAGATGGCCGCGGTGGATCTTGGTGAGGCTGGCGATGCCGACCCGCGGGGTCGAAGTCTCTTTTGGTCCTGACGATGCTGTTTTCTTCTGTAGCAGGGTCCTCAACTCCTGGCGTCGAGCCTGCCGTGACTGCGTCCGTCACGGTCCCGCCCCCTTCTTCCCCGGCTACGACGGCCGCCCCAGGGGTGCGCCGGAGGTAGGGGCAGCCTCGGTGGAGCCCGAGGCCGAGGCGGTTACGGGCCTCGGGCCCCGGATGCCACGAGCCGACCCGCTGGTCAAGACCCCCCCTCCGCCGGAGCTCTCGCGCCCTCGGAGCAGGAGAACGCCGAGGGGGGGTCGGGGGCGAGGACGCCCCACGGTGGAGGAGCTCTTAGAAGAGCTGGAGAAGGTGCCACCTTCTGTCGAGGCCCCCGCGCTGGAGGAGGGGTCCGAGGTACCGTCCGGGGCCTGACCAAGGGCCGGAGAGCTCGAGCCAGCCGCCGCACTCTCGAGCTCCCGCGTTCTGATGTACCGAGCTTGGACGGCGCCATGGTCCCTGTCGAGCAGTCGGTTCGGCATGGGGCTCCGCGGAGGCGCGAGCCATCTTCAAGGAGGTGGCAGAGCTCATGGCGAGGCGGAGCGGGCTCTGTCGGAGGAGACAGAGAAATCCGCGCAGGTGGTGGCTGCCCTCGCGAGGGCGGAGGAGGAGCTCGTGGGGCTCCGTGCCGAGCTGGCCGAAAACGCCCGATGGCGGAACCGGCTTCGTGCGGCGGCACAGCGGCGGTCCAGGCGGCTCGTGACGAGGCCGCCCAAGCTAGGAGGGAGGCCACCACTGCCTTGGCCCCGCGGCGGAGGCGTCAAGATCGAGGATCGAGGCCGCCGACGCCCGGGCGAAGCCGTTGCCGCTCGAGCCACAGCGGACGCCGCGAAAAACGGAGGCCGCCGCCGCCCAGAATGAAGCCGCCACCGCCCGGTCCGCAGCGGAGGCGTCGCGGCAAGGTGATCCGGAAGGATCTGGCCCTTGCGGAGGCGGGCAAGCTGGTCGAAGACCTCAGGGGCGAAAGCTCGACGCGTTGGTCTCGGGTAAGCACCACTTGAGCAGCGCGTCGAGGTCCTCACCAGCGACTTTGCCACTTTGAACGTGCACTGCCAAGGTATTTTTCCTGCTTTTCCTTCTGTTTCTCGCCTTGTTCTCGAGTGCTTGCTATGCTGCGGGTTCACTTTTTCTTGTTGCCGTATAGACGTCGAGACGACCGCAGAGAAGCTCCGCGAGACGAACCAGGTTCTCGTGGAGCAACTTCGAGGCGAACGATGGTGTCGGAGAGGGCGCAGCGTCAGCCTCGCCACAGGCTTAGCTCCGTGTGGGGTGTCGACCCGGTCGCCCGCAGCAGAGGGTGCGGTGGCTCGAGGCGATGCCTTGGTCGACGCCCCTGTGCTACTGCTACTTCGATGTGGCCCGCGCGGGACGCGCCGTCCGCTCGCTCTCCATCATGGCGGGAAGCAGGCGCTCGCTGTGGTTCGCTCCGGTTTCTGTTACCGCGGTCAACGTTGTTGCCAAGGGCTTCATCGAGATCGAGGGGAAAGGATGAGGAGTGGAACATCCGTCGCGTCGACGCGATTCTGGAGAAGATGGAGAAGCCAGGCGCGCGCTAGCGAAGCTTTTTGAGGAGGACGTGCTGCCTCCCGACGTGAGTAGTGGCATAGAGGGCGCTCCTCCTCTTGGCTCAAGCGTCGAGGTTGGTGGACCTTGTCCGTTGAGACCCTCGGGGAGGGTACGAAACCGACGAGGACTGAGGCCTGCGAGGCAAATTTGGGCATTTGAGGCCCTTTGTAAGAAATTTGTATCACAATTTATGCCCTGTTGAGGCTGTTGTATGGAAATAACTTGTTTATTTCGTGAGAGTTGTTTCTTTTTCCAGTTTTATTTGGCCATGTCTTCCTATTCACAGGCTCGAACGTTTACCAGCTTAGTCTATGTTCCTTGATACGCGTCGCGAGTTCCTCGAGGGGAGACGTAGGTAGGGTACCGTGCCCGGGGGCGTAGGTGGACGTCTACGTCGACGTCTCCCGACTCTTGGAGGCTCGAGGGTGTTTACGGGTTTTAGACGTTGCTAGTATGCTCGAGATGTGAATCGAGATGGCGGTCAAATAAATTTGGAGGAAAAACACGCTTTATTCCGGGGTCTGGGAGGGGTCCCCCCATGTCTAGCCCCCGGGGAGGTTCGACCCTGAGCATGGCAGGGTCGAGGCTACCTTAGGTTGCTAAGCAAATGAAAGATAAAGCACGAGCTTGTTCATTCATTTTGGACGTGTTTGTACAAAGCAACAAAAATGAACGAGGCCCTCGAGGCCTTTAGGGTAGGAAGCGACGTAGCTGAGATATGTTCCATGTGTTCGCCAGGATTCTGCCTTTATCGTCGTAGAGCTTGTACGTTCCAGGTGAGCACTTCAGCTATGGTGTATGGGCCCTCCCATGGAGGGGTAAGCTTGTGGCGCCCTCGTTATCCTGCAGCCGCCGAAGCACGAGGTCCCCCACCGCCAGGTCCCTCTTGCGCACGTGCTTGTCGTGGTAGCGTCGAAGTGTTTGCTGGTAGCGTGCGGAGTTGATGAGCGCCACGCCTCGGGCCTCCTCGAGCTGGTCCTTGGCGTTGGCGAGCCTTTCATCGTTTTTTGCTCGTTGTAGGCTCGAAGTCGAGGGGAGCCGTACTCGAGGTCCGTAGGCAAGACAGCCTCGCGCCGTAGGTTAGGAAGAACGGAGTGAAGCCGGTGGCTCGACTCGGCGTAGTCCTGAGGCCCCATAGCACCGAGGGGAGCTCCGCAGCCCACCCTTTCCGAAGTTTTTGAGGGTCTTGAATAGCCTCGGCTTCAGCCCATGGAGTATCATGCCGTTGGCACGCTCGACCTGCCCGTTGCATTGAGGGTACGCGACCGAGGCCCAGGTCACGCGAATGCTATTGTCGTCGCAGAAGTTGGTGAACTTTTTGCCCGTGAATTGGGTGTCATTGTCGGTGACGATGACGTTAGGCACCCCAAACCGGTACATGATGTTGGTGATGAACTCGACAGCCTTCTCGGAGGTGGGGTCTCCTATCGGCTTAGCCTCGATCCACTTGGTGAACTTGTCGATGGCCACGAGCACGTGTGTGTACCCTCCATTTGTCCTTTTGAGGGACCCACGAGGTCGAGCCCTCAAACGGCGAATGGCCAAGTGATCGGATCATCTGCAGGGCGTGTGCGGGCTGGTGCGTCTGCTTGGCATAGAATTGGCACCCATGGCATGCTCGGACCAAGCGCTTGGCGTCCCCAATGGCGGTTGGCCAATAGAAGCCTTGACGGAAGGCGTTCCCAACCAGGGTCCTGGGTGCTGCATGATGGCCGCAGCCCCCGAGTGCACGTCGTCGAGGAGCCTGCGTCCTCCTCGAGTGGGATGCATCGTTGGAGGATTCCTGATGGGCTCCGACGGTACAACTCTCGTTCGTCGCCGTAGATGACGCAGGTCTTGGCCCTTCGAGCGATGCGTCGGGCCTCCGTCTTGTCTTTTGGTAGCACGCCTTGCGCTAAGTAGTCGAGGAACGGCGTCCGCCAGTCGAGGGGTCGTGTCGAAGGATAGGCGAGCGCGTCGATCTGCATTACTTCAGCGGGTGTCGAGGCGTCGTTTTCGAGGCGTGGTGTTGAAGGCCGAGATCCTGCGTCCGCCTCGAGGATGGCGTCGAGGACCGAGCCCCCGTGCCTGGCTTGAGGGTGGCTCGAGGGGCCGGCCCCTGGCTAATTTTGACGGATGGCTCGAAACGTCCCTCGAGAAGACGTCTGGTGGGACCGTGCCGCGTGTGGACGCCAACTTTTCCAGCTCGTCGCGGCGTCGTTGTACTTTCGAGCTATAGGTTGAGCTCGACGGCCGTAGGAACTTATCTTCTAGCTTGCGCACCTCTCCCCACAGTATGCCTCCATCTTGGGATCGATGCAGCTTGAAGCCTTCATGACCTGGTTGATGACGAGCTGTGAGTCTCCTCGGGCGTCGAGGCGCCAGACCCCGAGCTCGAGGGCGATGCGTAGCCCATAGACGAGGGCCTCGTACTCGGCGACGTTGTTGGAAGCGGGGAAGTGCAAGCGTAGCAGGTAGCGCATGTGGACTCCGAGGGGCGAGATGAAGAGCAGGCCCGCGCCCGCCCCCGTCTTCATGA
Organism: Coix lacryma-jobi var. lacryma-jobi; assembly: GCA_009763385.1. Taxonomy (NCBI): domain Eukaryota; kingdom Viridiplantae; phylum Streptophyta; class Magnoliopsida; order Poales; family Poaceae; genus Coix; species Coix lacryma-jobi. The sequence goes on from VDCT01000559.1 coordinate 214,694, forward strand.
GGGATCCGTCGAAGTACATGGTCCAGAGCTCAGCTTGAATCTGTGACGGCGGGAGCTGAGTGTCGGTCCATTCCGCGACGAAGTCTGCCAGCGCCTGCGACTTGATGGCTTTTCGTGGGCGCGTAGGTGATGCCTCCCCCATTAGCTCGGCGGACCACTTGGCGATGCGTCCCGTGGCTTCCCGATTGTTGATGATCTCACCGAGGGGAAAGGACGACACCACCGTTACGGGATGAGCGAGGAAGTAGTGAGTAGTGTTGAGCTTGCGCCTCGTGATGATGATGCCGGTAGAGCAGCTTCTGGATGTGCGGGTACCGGACCTTGGCCTCGGAGAGCACTTCACTGGTGAAGTACACCGGTCGCTGGACCGGCAACGCGTGACCCTCTTCGTGCCTCTCGACGGTTATGACCGCGCTGACCACCTGAGTGGTTGCGGCCACATAGAGGAGGAGAGGCTCGGGGGGATCGTCGCCTTTGGCTTGTGACGTAACCGCCCTAATCCCATGGCCCACTGATCACTGTCAACCACTGACAGTCGATCCGTACAGCCAAGTGATTAAGACTGGTTCAGCCACTGGGCTACATCAGTGCCCGATGTCCGCAGGATCATCTCACAATTCAGTTACAATCTCTTGAACATTTTGACAAATAACATCGGAGTAAATAGCGGAAGACTTAGATAACAATAGTTTTACCCAAAGTTCAGGTAACATAAATTAAAGTGAAATTATTACAGACCATAGTTCAAATAGATAGAGTTGGCAGGGTAGCATATGACAACAACTAAAGATAAAGATACATCACCCAGCCGGGGTGAATAATCATTCATCGGCCTCATCGGCCTCTTCCTGAACAACAGTCACACAGCAGGGTCCAAGGCATACAGAGGAGTCTGCCATACCTGCAACATGGGTAAAAGAACCCTGAGTACAAAGGTACTCAACAAGACTTAACCGACTAAAGAAAAGGGAGAAGACTCAGGAATGCAGGCTTAGGGTAGTCAAGGTAAGGCTTAAGCAAGATCAAGTATTTGCAGAAAAGCATTTTTGTAAACCTTATTTTATTTGGAAAGATTCAGTATTCCTCAATTCTTCATCATTCATGATTCATTTTACATTTCAAAACATTCCTAGTTGAGAACCACTCCCTGTTGACAGTCAGTGACTAAGTCTCCATAACCGAGGAGCAGCGTTAATCCGGATAAATAATACTCAGCTGAGGGTCCCTATCCACACTGCATATGTAGCACCCAAGCTTGCATATGCCAACTCGTCTACCACGATTCCTCCAAGATTGGGCCCGGTCCTACGCCACCCGGAAGTACAGTACACCACTCCAATCCGGGACTCTAACCCACGTGGGTACATGCTACTTCCGCCATCTCTCCACTCCCAGTGCGCGGTTGTCGGTCCAATAAAGGATTCCTCGGAGCCGAAGCTTTCCGTAGTATGTGAATAGTTGCAAGTCTTAGTCAATCAGGCCCCCATACAGGTGGTCCCTAAATTTTCCAGCCAGCGACAAGCACCTCGGGACTCTAAACCAAGAGTACAGGTCCTGTCAGTTTTTCAACCCTGTCCGGTCGGTGTCAACTGTTGAGTCCCGGACTACAACATGACGGCACCGTACGCAAGGACAACCTCTCCTTCCCATTGACTAGGTACGGATCAGATACTTAGCCAATAGTGGGGAGTAAATCAGAAATTCCCATAAATATTCTTAAAGTGATCACACTTTGAAATTGGCATTTTTATTGCAAATCTATCATATAGCATTGCTAAGCATTTTGCAAACAGTTTTTGAAAAGCAGGTATCGGGTGTATCATTGGTCAAGGTAGATAATGCATCAGATAGGATTCCACTCAACTCCTATCAACCTAATGCAATAATTTAACTCAAAACATTTAAAGAAAACATTTATAAAAGCAAGGTAGGGTTAAATGCACCGGGGCTTGCCTTGGATGGCAAAAAGGGCAGGCTCGGAGTAGGTATAGTTGTCGGAGCTCGGGGTCGCCTCGGGGACAGATCCTTCGGTGACTACCTCGACTTCAGGGCCTTCTTCGTCAACTATACGGATGCAATGCAATGATGAATGCTCATGAGAATGATGATATGGACTTAAGGTGCAAGACAATACCACTGATTCAAGATTACTCTTAGGCAAGGCATAATCGAAATCTAGGTTGGGCATAAAAGGTAACCATTTCTTCCTTAAGCAAAATCGATTAAACTAGACTTTACCATAACTATCCTAAGCACCAACCAAACATAGCATCACAAACATCATAGACCAAAGGGTAGGGGTCTATGAACATCAAGCAATCCCAAAAGTCACTTCACAGGGCATTCACACTAACCCTAATCACCTTTTCTATTTTCTTAATTATTTAAAAAGGTCATTTTGAGAAGGTGCTCCAAAAAATTACCAAATTAATCACACAAGTTCATTAGGGTACAAGTATATGGCAAAACAAATTTCATAATTTTTGTAGGTCATTAAGGTGCTCAATTAAATCTAGACATTTAATTAACAAAAGGCACTATTCTTTAATTAAAATAAAGCTCAAAAATCCACTTGCTCCAAATGACTTCAAAACTTCACCAGAGACTTGTCATGGCATAACTAGCTCACAAAAAGTGATCTCATAAATTTTGGAGTTATAAATCATTTTCTAAAAATCCAAAACCAGCATTTATTAATTAAAAGGGAGATTTTTCATTTTCAAATCTTTGCAGAAAAGTCAAGTTTTATATTTTATAAAATACTTCAGAGCATAAAGAGTCTACCACAAAAATTTCAGAATTTAAGGATCAACACAGAAAATCACACAAAAATATGAAATCTGAACACTATTCACATGTATGGGAAATAGAAAAACAGCACTGTTCTTCTCCTCCGTTCGCCGGCGACCGACCGACGGCGGCGGCGTTGCTACGCCGGCCACGACGAGGCGTCTCAGGCGAAACCGAGGAGATGGGAGGCTTCAGGAGCTCACCGTGAGTCGATTAAGCGGCTCGGCGAGGGAAGGGGATGAACGGAGGGAGGTGGTCGACGGTGGACGGCGGACGTCTCACGGCGGCGATCGTCGACTCGGCGATCCTGCGTGACACAAGCGACCGCAAGGGTCAGTCAGAGGCGCAAAGGAGTGAGGAAGGTGATGCGGGGGTCGGAGGGGAGGGAGATGATCAAGGCCGGAGGGAGTATTTCACGATCCCGACCTCGACGGGGTTTTCGCCGGAGATGGGAACGGCGAGTTACGCCGGGCAAATGGAGGCGGTGGTAGAGACCAAATTGAGGAGTGTGGAAGCTGCACGGGTCAAGGCGGAGCTGTTGAGCTAGTTGATTGAGCGGCGGGGGGCTCTGGAGTGGGCTGGCCACGGTGGCGGAGGTGAGTGAGTGAGCTCGGCTCCGGCGGGCTTATATAGCCACAGCTAGCGGCCGGTAGAGTGGCAGAGTGTCGGAGAGGTGTGGACGAGTTCGGCCGAGGCACGCGCAATCGATTGCGAGGCGAGGGTCAGCGGAGGTTTGGTTGCGCAGGGTCGGGGCACGGCTCACGGCGGGCGAACGCGCGGGGCCGGCGGCGCGAGCTGCGGGCGGTAGGGGCCGGGAGAGAGGTCAGCGCTCGCGTGCGGGGCGGAGGGAACGGGGGAACAACGGCGACAGGTTGCAGGCGCGTGGGGAGCAGCCAGGCGTGCGGCACGCGCGACGCCGGCGGCTGGCCATGGCCGGGCCCCCCCCCCCTACCGGAGAAGATGAACAGGGTAGGGTGTAGGGTTTGACTTTTGCTAGTTTCTGAAATTTGCAAATTACTCCAAAATTTGAACTGGGCAACAAAAACTCAAAACATCAAAGTTGTTCAGAAAAATGAGATCTACAACTTTGTCAATAAGAACATTTTCAAATTCCAAAAAGTTTTTGAACAATATTTGAAAACAGTAAAGGGGACACTTTTTCAAACTTGATTCAAATCAAAATTACTCTGGATTCCAAACTGAAACTTGAAAATCTGTAAACATGAAAGTTGTTCCTTTTGCCAAAACCTACAACTTTGCTATTATACACTTTTCCCAGAAACTCATTAGTTTTTGAACTCATTGTGAAAACTGAAAAGGGGACAAAAACTGGAGTTTGATTGAATTTGAAATAACTCAAAACTTTGTACTGCAACTTGAAAATTTGTAAATACCAAAGTTGTTTCTCTTTGACAGATCTACAACTTTGCTTTTTGGACCAACCCCAAATTTTGAATAATTTTTGAATTACAAAAAGAGGGATAAAATCCAGGATTTGGAAATCAGGGTTTTTGCAAAGAGATTTGAAATCAAATTCTGATTTTTGAACTTTGACCAACACAACAACACTTCAAGACACCAAAGGAACAAGAATTACACAAAGCTAATCACAGAGAGATGAAATTACCATTTTGCCCTAGTAGAGAGAAGTGGGCTAATTAGGGTTTTGCAATAGAGGTAATTCACATAAAATGATACACATACATGATCAAGATGCAATGATATGCATAATACATGATCAGATACAGCTTATAAGATTAAGTGATAAATGATAAGAGAGTTAATGAAAGAGAAAAAAAGAAGTAAAAAGGACAAAGAAGGATAAAGGCAAAACTTTACATAGACAGGGATTCGAGAAAGTCGGGGTAGTTCTTTGCTAAGAAGTCTTCAGATTCCCAAGTAGCTTCTTCTTCAGAGTGCTGGTTCCACTGGATTTTGTACCATCTGTGGTGGTTCTTCGGGTAACGCGATCCTTGTGGTCCAACACGCGAACTGGATATTCTGAGTAGGATAGATCAGGCTCTAGCTCGACACCTTCAACTTCCACGACATGTTCTGGTACTCTGAGACACTTCTTGAGTTGGGAGACATGGAAAACATTGTGGACAGCGGAGAGATGATCGGGCAACTTCAGCTTGTAAGCTACCTTGCCACAACATTCCAAAATCTCAAACGGACCAATGTAGCGGGTGCTAACTTTCCTTTGACTCCAAAACGAGTGACTCCTTTGGTTGGTGAGACCTTGAGATACATAATCTCCAACTTGAAACTTCAGAGGTCGACGTCTCTTGTCAGCGTAGCTCTTCTGTCGAGATTGGGCAATCTTCATATTCTCCTGTATCTGCTTGACTTTCTCTTCCATATCTTTGACCAGGTCAACTCCAAAGAATTCTCTTTCTCCGGGCTCAGACCAACTGAGGGGTGTACGACAACGACGACCGTACAGTGCTTCAAAGGGTGCCATTTTGATGCTCTCTTGGTAACTGTTATTATAAGAGAACTCTGCCAAAGGCAAACAGTCATCCCAAGTATCTGCGAAGGTAAGAACACAGGCTCTCAACATGTCCTCCAGCACTTGGTTGACTCGCTCAGTTTGTCCATCAGTTTGCGGATGATATGCCGTACTATGCAAGAGCTTGGTTCCAAGTGAGGTATGGAACGCTTTCCAAAACTTAGCGACAAACTGGGTACCACGGTCAGAGACAATGCTCTTGGGTATGCCATGAAGTTTCACTATGTGGTTCTTGTACAAGGTGGCATACATGGGGACGGTGTAACTGGTCTTCACTGGCAGAAAGTGAGCTTGCTTAGTGAGTCGGTCCACGATTACCCAAATGGAATCAAAACCTTTCTGGGTCTGGGTAGTCCATTGACAAAATCCATACTAATGTCGTCCCATTTCCAAGCGGGTACTGACAAAGGTTGCAATTCTCCTCCAGGCTTCATGTGTACTGCCTTGACTCTTTGGCAGGTATCACACTGAGCGACATACCGGGCAATCTCAATCTTCATTTTAGTCCACCAGAATCTCTGCTTTAAGTCTTGGTACATCTTGTTGCTGCCGGGGTGAATAGAGAATCTGGTCAAGTGTGCTTCATCAAGGATTAACTGTCTCAATTCAGGCACCTTGGGAACTACTAGACGGTTCTTGAACCAAACAACTCCTACATCATCGATCCTGAAACAATCAGCCTTTCCGGTCTGGACCTTTTCGATGATGTGCTTGATTCCAGGGTTATCCTTCTGAGCAGCAATGACTTGATCCTTGATGGATGTTTCTATGCTGACATTGTTCAGGCTTCCTTGCGGGAATCATTTCGATACCCATCCTTTCAAGTTCATGGCACAGGGAAAGATAGGGCTTCGTCATCAGACAGTTGCAGTATGACTTGCGACTGAGGGCATCGGCAACTACATTTGCCTTACCAGGATGGTAATGTACTTCGAGATCATAATCTTTAATCAACTCAAGCCATCTTCTCTGCCTCATATTCAATTCTTCTTGAGTGAAGATATACTTTAGGCTCTTGTGATCCGTATACATATTGCAGGTACTGCCTAACAGATAGTGACGCCAAATCTTCAAGGCATGCACGACTGCTGCTAGCTCAAGATCATGGGTGGGTAGTTTTCCTCATGTCGCTTAAGCTGTCGTGAGGCATAAGCGATTACTCGTCCTTCTTGCATCAAAACACAGCCCAAACCAGTACCAGATGCATCACAGTATACATCGAAGGGTTTCTCGATATCTGGTTGAGCTAGGACTGGTGATGTAGTTAGCAGTTTCTTCAAGGCTTGAAAGGCTTGCTCACAGGCTGGTGACCAAACGAAATCCACGGAATTCTTCAACAACTCTGTGATAGGCTTGGCGACTCTGGAGAAATCTGGGATGAAACGACGATAGTATCCAGCCATTCCCATGAAGCTGCGAACTTCGCGGACAGTGGTAGGTGGCTTCCAATCCAAGATATCTGCCACTTTTTCAGGGTCAACTGACACACCTTCAGCGGACAGGACATGACCAAGGAATTGAATTCGATCTAGCCAGAATTCACATTTACTGAACTTGGCATACAGCTGGTGATCTCTGAGACGAGAGAGAACGATTCGAAGATGCTTGGCGTGATCTTCAGGAGTTCTTGAATAGACAAGGATGTCGTCAATGAACACGACTACAAATTTATCGAGCTCTGGCATGAACACAGAGTTCATGAGATACATGAAATGAGCGGGGGCATTGGTCAAGCCAAAGGACATGACCAAGTACTCATATAGGCCGTATCTGGTGGTGAAAGCTGTTTTAGGAATGTCTTCTGGACGGATTTTTATTTGGTGATAGCCAGATCTGAGATCAATCTTGGAGAACACTCTGGCTCCAGACAACTGGTCAAAAAGAAGGTCAATGCGAGGCAAGGGATATTTATTTTTGATGGTGACCTCATTGAGCGGGCGATAGTCAACGCACAGACGAAGACTTTTGTCCTTCTTCTTCACAAAGATAGCAGGACAGCCCCAAGGAGATGAACTTGGGCGAATGAGACCCTTGTCCAAAAGCTCTTGCAATTGGATCTTCAGCTCTGCCAACTCTCTGGGAGGCATTCGATAAGCTCTACGGGATATAGGAGCAGTCCCGGGCTTTAGCTCTATGGCAAACTCAACATCACGGTCGGGAGGCAGACGGGTAGATCTTCTGGGAAGACATCAGGGAACTCACAGACCACGGGAATATCCCTGACTTCCGGAACACAGGCGGCATTCAACTGGGTGGTTGCTGGTTTTTGAGGCATAGGAAGTTGGAGAAGGAGTTTGGAGGTGCTGTTAGGAATATCCACTCTCACAACTCTATTCAAGATGTCTATCATGGCTTTATACTGACACATCCAATTCATGCCTAAGATGACATCTATCTCTTGATTGCGCAGTACTATCATGGTGGTAGGAAAGACATGTTCCCCCAACATTACTGGTATACTGCGGACCACTTCCTTAGTATTTATCCGCCCTCCAGGCGAAAGTATACAGAAACTTTCTTTTAACTCCCCCATGGGTAACTCATGCTTGATGACAAAAGTGCGACTGATGAAGGAATGCGATGCACCAGAATCGAACAAGACGACTGCAGGATGATTGGCAACAGGGAACCTACCGAGCATGACGGGCTCTCCTTCTGGGATGTACTGACGGTGGTGAAGTAGACTTGCCCGTGCTTCTTGACAAACTTGCCCTTCTGGACGTGCTGCTGCGGTGCACGGTGCTGCTGCTGTGATCCTCCAGGGCCTTTCTGTGCATGCTGGGCATTCTTCTTGGGTTTTGGGCACTCGCGAGACCAGTGACCAACTTGGCCACAGTTGTAGCATGGATGGTTGTAAGCTGTTTGAGGGGGTGGTGATACGAACACCTGGGGCGTTCGGCTGAGTGGCACTTTGCTGGTTGGCATTATGAGTGGTGGCCGCGGTACGAACGACCACTTGCTGATGGGGTATGGGGCACGGTTTTGGTGGTGGCTGGGGTGATAGATGATTCTTGGGCGCTTATGGTTGCTGGAGAAGCTGCTAGACCCAGCCTTCTTCTTCTTCTTCTCCTCTGGTACTGGCGGTTACTTTCCTCGAAAGCGACAGCACGGTCAACGACATCATGATAAGATCCGTTGAGGTTGTTGGATAGACCTCTGCGAATCTTAGGGTGCAGACCCCTGAGAAAACAATCTCTCTTCTTCTCATCCGTGTTGACATAGTCGGAGGCATACTGGCTCAGGTGGTTGAACTGACCCACATACTGCATCACTGTGGATTCCTTCTGCTGCAGGGCTAGGAACTGATCAAGCTTCATCTTCATCAGACCTGATGGATGGTGTGCACGGAAAGCGGTGCGGAACTCCTCCCAGGTCAACTCATGACCTTCAGGTTGGGCAGCCAAGAGGTTGGCATACCAAGCACTTGCTGGACCACGAGCTGCTGAGAAGCGAACCGGGGCTTCTGGATTTCAGTGCATCGGATGAGACCAAACTTCTGCTCCATGGTGCGGAGCCAATCATCAGCTTCGAGGGGTTCATCGGCTCTGGTGAAAACCGGTGGACGGGTTTCAGTGAACTCCACATAGGTGGTCTCTTGGTTGTGACGACCACGGTGACCAACATTCTGCTGTCCTTGGTTCTGAGCCATTAGGTTGGCAGCGGCGGCCAAGGCTGCAATGGCATCTGCCAGGGTAGCAGGAACTGGTGGAGGGTTTGGAAGGTTGGCACCTCCGGAACTTCCGGCTCCAGTGCGGGTGTTCACAGGCATCTGTTAAGAATTGGGAACTTAGCATCCAAAGATTGCTTTTGAACGAAACTGACTGATAAGATTCATTGATGCAAGGGTAGATAACTGATACAGAAGTTCGATAGAAACCACTGACTGACAAAGGAAAGGTACAAGACAAGATACAGACTCGACTAGACAGAAGACCAACTAACGCCCCAAACCTAGACTAAGGCTTTAGGTGAGCAGATGGTACAGACACAACGAATCTAGTCGTCATCGATGATGATCATCTCTTCATCGTCATCTTCATCTTCGATGATGAGCTCAGGCTCTTCCTCCTCATCTTCATCTTCAACGTGAACATCTTCAGCAGGTTCCACTTCTACATTCTGGACTGGCTCATGTTCTACTTCAGGTTCCTCCACGACTCCATCTTCTGGATCCTCAGCAACAGGTGGAGCCACGGGGTGAAGTTGGTTACAGTTGATGTACCTCCTCATGAAGTATATCATTGTACTGCTCAATCTGGGCTGTGTACTGCTGTAGTCATGGAATGGGCTCTGGTGACGTCCTCGCGGTTCCAAGCCTCATTGCGCTGCTCGATAGCGCGAAACGTGTTCCGATTGGCCTGCTCCAGGGAAGCTCGTGCCTCATAAAACTCCATGCGGGAAAGATAGAAGTCATGCTCCATGTTCTCCATTTCAGCCTTGAGATTCTTGATCTCCTCCTTCAGCTGCTTGCGGTTGCGGCGGGGAAAGCGACGTCCGTTGGAGGATTCTCCAGTCTCTTCTCCGGTGCGTGGCGCCAGCTGGTGACGCGGCACACCATGCGGTCCAGTCGACTTGCGAGCAGTCCGCTTGAGGATGACCATATCTGGACAAGAGGTTATAGGTGAGAAAGGCTAGCAAGAAAAAGGTAAAGGCATACTAACCCAACCGACTAGAGAGGAAGTTATTATCTTAAGTGATTATGACATGATGCATGATTCGTTCCTACGGAACAAGGCAATGCAACTACTAAGGTAAGGTACATAGGGCTTATACAAGTTGTCTTGCTACTAGTTGCCAAAGACAAGATGAGATGAGAGAAGCAATTTGGACTCAAAATAGTCAAGTTTAGTTTTTGGACTTAAAAACTTTTGAAGTTTTCGCAAAAAGATTGCAACGTCGTAGTGAGATGCTCCGATACCACTCTGTGACGTAACGCCCTAATCCCATGGCCCACTGATCACTATCAACCACTGACAGTCGATCCGTACAGCCAAGAGATTAAGACGGGTTCGCCACTGGGCTACATCAGTGCCCGATGTCCGCAGGATCATCTCACAATTCAGTTACAATCTCTTGAACATTTTGACAAATAACATCGGAGGAGTAAATAGCGGAAGACTTAAATAACAATAGTTTTACAAACCAGGTTCAACATAACATTAAAGTGAAGTTATTACAGACCATAGTTCAAATAGATAGAGTTGGCAGGGTAGTAGCATATGACAACAACTAAAGATAAAGATACATCACCCAGCCCGAGGGTGAATAATCACTCATCGGCCTCATCGGCCTCTTCCTGAACAACAGTCACACAGCAGGGTCCAAGGCATACTGAGGGATCTGCCATACCTGCAACATGGGTAAAAGAACCCTGAGTACAAAGGTACTCAACAAGACTTACCCGACTAAAGAAAAGGGAGAAGACTCAGGAATGCAGGCTTAGGGTAGTCAAGGTAAGGCTTAAGCAAGTTCAAGTATTTTGCAGAAAAGCATTTTTGTAAACCTTATTTTATTTTGAAAGATTCGGTATTCCTTGTTCTTCATCATTCTTGATTCATTTTACTTTCAAAACAGACCTAGTTGAGAACCACTCCCTGTTGACAGTCAGTGACTAAGTCTCCATAACCGAGAGAGCAGCGTTAATCCGGATAAATAATACTCAGCTGAGGGTCCCTATCCACACTGCATATGTAGCACCCAAGCTTGCATATGCCAACTCGTCTACCACGATTCCTCCAAGATTGGGCCCGGTCCTACGCCACCCGGAAGTACAGTACACCACTCCAATCCGGGACTCTAACCCACGTGGGTACATGCTACTTCCGCCATCTCTCCACTCCCAGTGCGCGGTTGTCGGTCCAATAAAGGATTCCTCGGAGCCGAAGCTTTCCGTAGTATGTGAATAGTTGCAAGTCTTAGTCAATCAGGCCCCCATACAGGTGGTCCCTAAATTTTCCAGCCAGCGACAAGCACCTCGGGACTCTAACCCGAGTACAGGTCCTGTCAGTCCTGTCAACCCTGTCCCGGTCGGTGTCAACTGTTGAGTCCCGGACTACAACATGACGGCACCGTACGCAAGGACAACCTCTCCTTCCCATTGACTAGGTACGGATCAGATACTTAGCCAATAGTGGGAGTAACCAGAAATTCCCATAAATATTCTTAAAGTGATCACACTTTGAAATTGGCATTTTTATTGCAAATCTATCATATAGCATTGCTAAGCATTTTGCAAAATAGTTTTTGAAAAGCAGGTATCGGGTGTATCATTGGTCAAGGTAGATAATGCATCAGATAGGATTTCACTCAACTCCTATCAACCTAATGCAATAATTTAACTCAAAACATTTAAGAAAACATTTATAAAAGCAAGGTAGGGTTAAATGCACCGGGCTTGCCTTGGATGGCAAAAAGAGCAGGTCGGGGTAGGTATAGTTGTCGGAGCTCGGGGTGTCGCCTCGGGGACAGATCCTTCGGTGGCTACCTCGACTTCAGGGCCTTCTTCGTCAACTATACGGATGCAATGATGAATGCTCATGAGAATGATGATGGACTTAAGGTGCAAGACAATACCACTGATTCAAGATTACTCTTAGGCAAGGCATAATCGAAATCTAGGTTGAGCATAAAAGGTAACCATTTCTTCCTTAAGCAAAATTGATTAATTAAACTAATCATAACTATCCTAAGCATCAACCAAACATAGCATCACAAACATCATAGACCAAAGGGTAGGGGTCTATGAACATCAAGCAATCCCAAAAGTCACATCACAGGGCATTCACGCTAACCCTAATCACCTTTTCTATTTTTCTAATTATTTAAAAAGGTCATTTTATGAAGGTGCTCCAAAAATTACCAAATTAATCACACAAGTTCATTAGGGTACAAGTATATGGCAAAACAAATTTCATAATTTTTTGGAGGTCATTAAGGTGCTCAATTAAATCTAGACATTTAATTAACAAAAGGCACTATTCCTTAATTAAAATAAAGCTCAAAAATCAACTTGTTCCAAATGACTTCAAAATTTCACCAGAGACTTGTCATGGCATAACTAGCTCACAAAAGTGATCTCATAATTTTGGAGTTATAAAATCATTTTCTAAAAATCCAAAACCATCATTTATCAATTAAAAGGGAGATTTTTCATTTTCAAATTTTTGCAGAAAAGTCAAGTTTTATATTTTTATAAAATACTTCAGAGCATAAAGAGTCTACCACAAAAATTTCAGAATTTTTGGATCAACACAGAAAATCACACAAAAATATGAAATCTGAACACTATTCACATGTATGGAAATAGAAAAACAGCACTGTCTTCTTCCCTCGTTCGCCGGCGACCGACGACGGCGCGGCGGCGTTGCTACGCCGGCCACGACGAGGCGTCTCAGGCGAAACCGAGGAGATGGGAGGGAGCTTCAGGAGCTCACCGTGAGTCGATTAAGCGGCTCGGCGAGGGAAGGGGATGAACGGAGGGGAGGTGGTCGACGGTGACGGCGGACGTCTCACGGCGGCGATCGTCGAACGGCGATCCTGCGTGCAACACAAGCGACCGCAAGGGTCAGTCAGAGGCGCAAAGGAGTAAGGAAGGTGATGCGGGGGTCGGAGGGAGATGATCAAGGCCGGAGAGGGAGTATTTCACGATCGACCGTCGACGGGTTTTCGCCGGAGATGGGAACGGCGAGTTACGCGGGCAATGGAGGGACGGTAGAGACCAAATTGAGGAGTGGGGAAGCTGCAAGGGTCAAGGCGGAGCTGTTGAGCTAGTTGAGGAGGGCGGCGGGCTCTGGAGTGGGCTGGCCACGGTGGCGGAGGTGAGGTGAGTGAGCTCGGCGGCCGGCGGGCTTTATATACCACAGCTAGCGGCCGGCTAGAGTGCTCGGAGAGGTGTGGACGAGTTCGGCCGAGGCACGCGCAATCGATTGCGAGGCGAGGGTCAGCGGTTGGTTGCGCAGGAGGCGACGAGGGTCGGGCGGGACGCGTGGCGGGCGTGGGCGTCGCGAGGGCGGCGGACGGGGACGGGGTGCGCGGGGCGCGAGGGGACGGCGAGGTCACTCATGCGGGGCGTGGAGGGAAGGGGAGGGACATCGGCGACAGGTTGCAGAGGGGCGTGGCGAGCACGCAGGCGTGCGGCGGCGCGACGCCGGCGCTGGCCATGGCCGGGCCCCCTCCCCCTACCGGAGAAGATGAACAGGGTAGGGTGTAGGGTAGGGTTTGACTTTTGGCAGTTTCTGAAATTGCAAATTACTTCCAAAATTTGAACTGGGCAACAAAAACTCAAAACATCAAAGTTGTTCAGAAAAATGAGATCTACAACTTTGTCAATATGAACATTTTCAAATTCCAAAAAGTTTTTGAACAATATTTGAAAACAGTAAAGGGGACACTTTTTCAAACTTGATTCAAATCAAAATTACTCTGGATTCAAACTGAAACTTGAAAATCTGTAAACATGAAAGTTGTTCCTTTGCCAAAACCTACAACTTTGCTATTATACACTTTTCCAGAAACTCATTAGTTTTTGAACTCATTTTGAAAACTGAAAAGGGGACAAAAACTGGAGTTTGATTGAATTTGAAATAACTCAAAACTTTGTACTGCAACTTGAAAATTTGTAAATACCAAAGTTGTTTCTCTTTGACAGATCTACAACTTTGCTTTTTGGACCAACCCCAAATTTTGAATAATTTTTGAATTACAAAAGAGGGATAAAATCCAGGATTTGGAAATCAGGGTTTTTGCAAAGAGATTTGAAATCAAATTCTGATTTTTGAACTTTGGCCAACACAACAACACTTCAAGACACCAAAGGAACAAGAATACACAAAGCTAATCACAGAGATGAAATTACCATTTTGCCCTAGTAGAGAGAAGTGGGCTAATTAGGGTTTTTGCAATAGAGGTAATTCACATAAAATGATACACATGAAATCATGATCAAGATGCTAAATGATGATATGTCAAGTTAATTACAGTTAAACACCAGAGGTGTTACATGGCTGGTCGTGAGGCACGAGAATTGGCGCGGAGTCAGCAACCCTTTTCAACTGGTTAAGGCACTCCTCGGCTCGACGGTCCACGCAAAGCGTTCCGCCTTCTTAGTAGGCGGTGGGGGGGTAGGAGGGGTAGCGCCTTTCCCCTAGCCTCGAGATAAACCTGTGTGGGGCGGCCAAACAACCTGTTACCTCTGTACGCCTTGAGGTCTCGAATTGGGCCCATCCTCGTGATTGCTGAGATTTTTTCGGGGTTTGCCTCGATCCCCCGTTGTGAGACAATGTAGCCAAGTAGCATGCCCCGAGGCACACCAAAGACACATTCTCGGGGTTGAGCTTCACATTCTTGGCCCGGAGGCACTCGAACGTTGGTCTCGAGGGGCTGCATGATGAGGTTCCCGACTTTCTTGGTTTAAACCACGATGTCATCGACGTAGGCCTCGACGGTTTTGCCTATGTTGTTGCCAAAGACATGTTGCATGCAACGTTGGTACGTCGCCCTGGCGTTTCGAAGGCCGAAGGGCATCGTAACGTAGCAATACATACCAAATGGCGTGATAAAAGAGAGGGTAGCGAGCTCGTCGGATTCTTTCATCCTAATCTGGTGGTAGCCGGAATACGCATCGAGAAATGAAAGTACTTCACACCCCGCAGTGGAATCGACAATCTGATCAATTCTAGGTAAAGGGAAAAGGAACTTTTGGACATGTTTTATTCAGACCAGTGTAGTCTACACACATCCGCATTTTTCCATTCTTTTTCCTAACTAGAACAGGGTAGCTAGCCACTCTGGGTGAAATACCTCCTTGATGAATCCGGCCGCCAAAGTTTGTGCACCTCCTCGCCGACGATCCTGCGCTTCTCCTCGTCGAAGCGGCGCAGGCGCTGCTTCACCGGTCTGGATCCGGCCTGGATTTCCAAGGCGTGCTCGGCGACTTCCCTCGGTACCCGGCATGTCCGAGGGGCCCCACGCAAACTATCGATGTTCGCTGCGCGGAGAAAGTCGACGAGCACTGCTTCCTATTTAGGCTCGAGGCTGGTGCTGACGGCCAGCGTCTTGCCATAGGTCGAGGTCGGGTCGACGGGTATCGGCTTGGTGTGCTCCGCCGGCTCGAAAGTGCCGGCGTGGCGCTTCGCTTCAGGGCCTCCTCGGGGCCAGGGCTGCTAGGGCTCGAGCGAGTCGAGATAGACGTTTGCTTCCCCACGCTCGACGCATTCCACGTCGCAGTGGTACGCGTGCTCGTAGGAGGTGTCGACGGTGATGACCCCTTTCGGCCCCGGCATCTTGAGCTTCAAGTAGGTGTAGTTGGGGACCGCCATAAACTTGGCGTAGCCGGGCCGGCCGATAATGGCGTGGTAGGTTCCTTGGAACCCTACTGCCTTAAAGGTGAGCTTCTCCCGGCGGAAGTTGGCCGGCGTGCCGAAGCAGACAGGGAGGTCGATGCGCCCGAGGGGGTGGGCCTTCTTCCCTGGTACGACTCCGTGGAACCCTCCGATGCTGGGTCGGAGCTGTCCCTCGGAGATCCCCAGGAGGTCGAGGGGCTCGAGGTATATGATGTTGAGGCTCGAGCCCCCGTCCATCAATACCTTGGAGAACCGTACGTCGACGATGACGGGGTTGACGACGAGGGGGTACGCCCCGGGTTTATGACACGGTCTGGATGGTCGTCTCGGTCGAACGTGATCGGCGCATCAGACCAGTCAAGATACCGGAGGGCGTAGTGGCCGAGTGCAAAGATCTCCCGGCGTTCCCTCTTTCTTTCTCGAGCTGAGAGCCCGACGGTCGGCCCCCCGTAGATCATGTAGCAGTCGCGCACCGGGGGGAAGTTGCCGTCCGTGTCTCCTCCGCCGCGCCGATCGTTGACCTTGCCCTTAGGCACGTCTTCTTTCTTATCACAGAGCTTGGAGTAGTAGCCTTTCAAAAGCCGACAGTCTTTCAACTTGTGATTGACGGGGCCCCTGTGAAAAGTGCAGGGATCCTCGAGCATCTGGTCGAAAACAGCCCCGTCAGGGGGGCCTCGGAGTTTTTAGGCTCGAGAGCGCCTGCAAGCACTTCCTTGTCGTCGTCGTCATTGGCGTCGCGCTTCGCCTTCTGGCCCTTGCGTTTGTTCTTCTTCTTTTGGTTGATGTTGCCATCGTTCTTGACGTTATTGCCCTTGTTCGAGCTCTCCGGCGCGGTTCACCGCCTTACCCTTGTCCGTGGAACGGCCAAAGAAGGCCCCCACTGCCTCGTCGCCTGAGGCAAAGCTGGTGACACGATCCAACAGGTCCTCGACCGTCCTGGGACGGTAGCGTCCTAGCTCATGAACTAGCTCCTGGCATGTCGTGCCACCGCGAGGAACAGCTGAGATGACGTCCTCGTCAGGCACGTGGGGAGCTCGAGGCGCTGCTTCGAGAATCGTCGAGCAAAGTCACGGAGGGGCTCGTCCGCCGCCTGCCTGCAACGCCGTAGGTCCCAGGGGTTGCCTGGGCGCACGCAAGTCCCTTGAAATTCCCGTCGAAGACCCTGACTAGGTCGGCCCAGTCATCGATCCGATTCGGCGGGAGCCCCTCGAGCCACCGGGCGGGCGGTGTCCGAGAGGTAAAGTGGGAGTTGGCGTATGATCACACGGTCGTCGTTCTTGGCTCCGTCCAGTTGGCAGCCTAGGCGGAAGTCCGAGAGCCAGAGCTTGGGCTTGACCTCCCCGTCGTACTTCACGATGTTGGTCGGCGGTCGGAAACGGTCGGGGAGGGTCGAGCTGCGGACGGCCCGGCTGAAGACTCTGGGGCCCGGGGCTCGAGGACTTGCCGATCCTCGTCGCTGTCGTAGCGCCCTCCTCGATGGGCGCTATAGCCGCGCTCCTGGCCCCCCTGTCCTTGCGCCGGCGGTCGATGTTGTTGCGGGCGTCGTTGGGGTCTCGAGGTGGCGGTTGTCGACGATCCGTTCGCGGACCGGCCTAGCTTGAGAGGCGTCTGGCTGGTGGACGGATGCCTCGCGCTCGTTGCGGGGCGTGTCCGTCGGCTTCCCGAGGCTACTCCGCGCCGACGTGACGCCGAGCTCTCGGCCTGCTGCACAGCGGCCGTCTCGAGGAGGTTCTTCATTTCCCCAAGCATGCGCCTGGCGTCAGGGTTGGAGACGGCAGGTAGATCACGAAGCAGCATGGCTGCTGCGACCACGTTCTGCCCGGCTCGCGGGAAGCATACCTCGGGGCGTGCTGGGGCTCCGTCCTCGAGGATCCGCCGGTGGACCTCTCGAGCCCGACCTCGAGCTCCTGCTCCTCGAGGTTGAGGTGGGTTCTTGTGCTAGGGTTTTCTCGAGCTGCAACAGGCGTTGCCGATCCCCTCGGCATTGGCGATGGCCTCCGCGCTGTGCGAGCTGCGCGGCCTCGGTCGTCGCTGTGCTGGGATGGTGCAGCCAGTGCTGGGGGTTCGTTCTCCCCCCGAACGAGCGTGACCCGACTGCCGCAGCCACGTCTTCGGGCCCTCGCGGGTTGAGCACGGCCTGGTGTTGTCGTCGCCGTCGTCCTCGGCATCGTCCACGACCCCTTCGAGCTGGAAACACTCCCTGGTGGGATCCCAGAAGTCGAGGTCATGGTAGTTGTACTCATCGAAGTCGGAGCTGTGACGGCGTGCCGCCTGGCAGATGCTGTGGGACCGCAGATCGCGGTACCATTCTCCAATGGTGGCTCGCCGGGTGGATCGACAGCTCGAGGAGAAGCCGTATCGAAGTGCGCGGGGTGGACGATCTCCAGGTTGGCCATGGCAGTACCCGTGATGCCCGAGTATGTAGAGGCTCTGAGCTCGCACGGGAGGCCGGTTCCGACGGCGCTCATTGAGAGGGCGGGGAGGATGGATTGCTGAGGAGTTGTCGAGGGAAGAAAGGGGGACCGCCGGACGTCGGGCGGCGGTACACCCCGTGCGGGAGGGGGTAGGTGGCGTCGACGGTGCAGGCTCGGGGGCCTCTGGCCTGGCTCCCGGTCCGTGCGTGGTGTGACAAACGCGAACTCGCCGGGGGAGTGCGGACGCGCCTGGAGATCTCCGGCCGCGCGGCGCCGGAGGATTCCCCCTCGGGGGTCCTGCGCCGGCTACGGGGATGTGGGCGTACGCCGCAGGCACCGCCCGTGCCTGGTGACGATGATGACGACGGCGCCGCTCACGGGGCGGCCACGCGTGGTGGTGTGGGCGACGTGCCACGCTCCTCGCATGGGGTGGGCGACACGCCCTCCACTCGGGCCCTCCGTGGAGAGCAAGGTCAGCTCGTTGCCGTTGTCGGTGGCCAGGAACTCGAGGCTCCCGAACCAGATGACGGCACCGGCGAGAGAACGAAGGAGTCGAGCAGCCATCAGGAAACAGAGCGGAAACCGACTCGACACGCGACGCCCCTACCTGGCGCGCCAACTGTCGGTGTTTCGAACCCGGGGGTTATGACACCAACGAGCAATGTGATCGCGTGCTCTCTTCCTGGATGTGGATGCAAGATGACACAAGGATTTATCCTGGTTCGGGCAAAGAAGGCCCTACGTCAGAGGGGGGGAGAAGGTCTTGTATTACTTGCACCTAAGTGCTTGTACAGGGCGAATACAAGCTCAATGAGCGTGGAGGAGTCCGGACTCGAATGTGTGTGTGTGGACTCGTGTCTTGTCTCCCCGCACGAAGGGCCCTGGCGTCCCCCTTTATAGAACAAGAGGAGGCCAGGGTTTACACAGGAATGATACAGGAGTCGCGGATGTTACAATGCCAAATACGACGGAGGGTAGGAATTATGTCTTGTTGAAGATACGGAGCGAACGACGTGGGGTTGCTGTTGAGGCGTCCTTGAAGCGTGGCCTCCATCCGGGCGCGGATGTGGAGGCATGGCGACGTGGGGGCCGTGCAGCGCCCATTCCGGCTCGTACAGGACGTGGCAGAGTCCCTCCGGGTCTTGGGGTACCTGTCTTCCAATAGCATGAAAGCAGTCAGGGCTCGAGGGGCGCAGGACGGCCTCGGAGGTGGGCGCCCGGTTGGGGGACCTCGCGGTTAGGGGCGCCGTCCCGAGAAGTGGGCGACCGCGAAGTCCCTCACGTCACTCGGGCATCCGAGACGTGCAATTGAGTAGACGGTCGGCATACCGGGCCTCGAGCTAGGTGACGGTGCACTTAGTGTAGGGTTATGGGTATTCAGTGCCGTCTGGCGCCCTCTGTGCCCACATAATTGTTGTGAAAACAGACTGACCTTTACACCGAGTCACTGTGGTACGTGCTGAGCACCAGTGGACACGACCGGAGTGGGTGGATGTATTGAATGCGTGGTACGGGCCCGGGGTTAGATGTTTGGCGCTTGCTCGTGGGATGGTGATGCGTCTCGAGGGATAGGCTGTCGTATTTGGATGAGCTCGAGGTTATCGCCAGGGTCTCGAGGGGTGCGCTTGTTGGTCGGCTCGAGGCCCGTGCTCCGAGGTTCGAGGTGTAGGCTCGCGCTCCTCCGAGGCCTGGAGGGTTAGGCGAGACGGCTCCAAGGGTTTGGTTCCTGTGGGGGTTTGCCTAGCGGCGGGGTTTTAACAATCGGGTGTTCTAGGTTTTAACCTGTTCATTTGCGTTGATTTTGGGGGTACCCCTTTTAAGGACCCCCGACACCCCACTGACGGACTGTGCGAGCGTCCGGTCAAGACCCACGGACGCGTCCGGTCAGGCAGAGTCGGTTTTGGAGCTCTCTGCATACGATCGGACTCCACAGTGAAACGAGCGTCGGTCATGTGCAGTGCGTCCGGTCAACAGAGACAAACGCGACAGTAGAAGCAGAAGAAGTGATTGCGTCCGGTCAATTCCAAAAACCTATCGTCCGGTCCGATGAGTATCAGAGAAATCGCGCCGAACATGCAATGACCGGACGCACTGTCCTAGCGTCCGGTTCCAGCCCGACTGCCAGCGTGCCAGTACCCACGAAACTGCACTGTTCGTTCATACCGATTTTTTGACTCGATCTCACCCAAAACGAATCCTCTAGGGATCAAACTTGGTGAGAGGTGTCACAAGGAGGATAGTGAGCTATCTCTAAGAGGTCATGGCTCGAACCTATCTCCAAATCAGTGAATCAAAGAATTTCGGGGGAAAGAAGAAAAACTTGACCCGAAACCAAAATCGATCGATCTCCTAGACCGTGAGGCTAGAGGTGACTTCCTTCGGTGGAAAGAAGTGCCTCACGATCTAGAACAACTTGGTTCAAACGGATTTGCAAAAGATGAACCGAGCAAAGAGATCAAGCGACGGGAAAAACATGGAGAAAAAGGATTCTGCGAAGAACACGAACAAAACACGAATCACAACCACGAATTGCAACCGTGTGGCTACCACATGCTACAATGGTGAGGTTACGGCCTCACTTCCTCAAAATCAACAGTACACAGAGGTGAGTCTCTCTGCGGATCTCAGCTAGCTACAGCAGGGGATGGGGAGAGCAGGAAACCCTAAGTGCGAAAGAGCAAATGACTGAGATAAGGGGAGGAAGGTGTCTCCCCGACTACTTAACCTATTCTAGCCTAAGTCTATTTCCTACTCTACCCCTCTCTAAACTAATTACAGAGTGAACCAGCTAAACCCTAAGGTTATTCTGGACCAACTCGAGTGGTAGGTGTATCCGACGGCCACGACCGCACAACTCGTCCGCGTTGCCTGCACGCAACCTTCCGATTGCCGCCATGTGCCGCCATCGCTCTGCACCCCCGGTTTTGTGGCCCAAATCGGGAAACCAGCCTTTTCCAGCTATCACCCGGTTTTGAGGCCCAAACCGGGAAACCAGCCACCAGCGTCTGAGTTTTGAGGCCCAAACTCAGCAAACCCGCAGCGCCCAGGTTTTGAGGCCCAAACTGGAAACCGTCCTTAGCCCGAGTTTTGTGGCCAAACTCAGAAACCGTCCACGCCCAGGTTTTGAGGCCCAAACCTGGAAACCGTCCACCGGTGGTTTTTCCCTGGCTCAGCCACCAAACCGAAGCTGTAGACGGGATGCACCACCCGTGCACCCCATCCACCGACACGTGTCCCCAGGTCCTCGACCCGAGCAACACCGTGCCCCGCAAGTCTTGCTCGTCGCTGTCCCAGGCTGCCAGCCACCACAGCTGATCCTCAGGCACTCGGGTCCCTCAGTCCAAGCCTCACGTCCGCCCTTCACCGCTCAGTACATCGGCATGGCACGTCCACCGCACGGCACGCCCATCCTTCACCGCACCCGGTCCATCGGCACGGCACTTCTCAACTTGACCTTCACCTTGCCCTCGATCACTGTCTCCGTGCTCGACACCTGCACAACACAAGCCAAAGAACCTGCGATCAAACCCGTTGACAATCACTCATCACTCAGAGACTCGGCATACACCCATGTATCCACAATCTCCCCCTTGATGAGTGCATTATCAACTACACACACAAATCATGATAGATAGAAGAAGATAGAAAGGAGAAGGAGAGAGAACTCGACCAAATGACCCAAAAGCGTAGTAAAGCCGAAGAAGGTCATGTGGAAGAGCGAAACAACTTGGTCCCCAAAGACATGGGCAACGGCTCGACGCAACCAAGCAAAGCAAAGCTAGCCCTTGAGAAGAGGTAGAACAGGCTCAACACCGCTAGCAAAGAAAGCTCGATAACAATGCCTTTCAGCCAAACACGCTCCGAACCAAATGAAAAGTCTCCGAACCAAATGGGGATCAATCAAAAACGACCCTGAGAATGTTTGCTAGTCCCTCAAGAAAGAGGCAACGGCTCAACACAACTAGCAAACTCCCCCTCGACACGTGCAAGCAACCAGGGACTCCCCCTAATTCGAACATCCAGGGAACAATTGATTTGACAAAAATTCTCCCCCTTAGTTGAAAATGCACTTATCAAGTAAAAGTTCTCCCCTTCAGCGAAATCTCCCCCTTAGTTGGACACCCACCAAAAGTGCCAACTCCAGATCCAACTCCCCTTCCAAAATGCAGATGAGGTCAGAAATGCAAGTTAGAAGCTTCGTGCATATAATCAAAAGAGTGCAAAGATGCTCTAAACAGTATAGCTCCAAAGTCTCAACTAAGCACTCAACTAGCGAAGGCTCAAGCTGATCACACATACGAAATATGAAGCATATGAGCAAGTGAGCAGTTTTGAGTCAAAAAGATAGTCGCCACCAAAAATAGCACTACACATGTATAGGCAGGAATCCAAACAAGTGCTAAGCATGTATACAAGGTGAACTACCCCGAGCAAAGTTCAATCATCATGCATAGGAAAGAAGCATTCACTTGTGATTCCATTTTTATATCGGAGTTGCAGCGGTAAAGAATTCATAAGTTCAATTATTTAGCATGTGATTGCGAGAGGTTGAAAGCTTGTCATTGCCTAACTTTTCAACCGAGCGAAGCCTATGCGAAGCAATCAGAAGCTTAAAGCTACGGTTTCGGTCATACACTACACAGCTCAAGTTTAACTCAAAGTGCAATGAGAAACAGTCTCGATACCGTGATGTGTTGACAAGCAGTCCCATCTCGATCTTTTCAGTTCACTAAAACTTGGTATGAACAGACCAAGCAAGTGAATGACTCAGACCTAGAGACATAGCAACCTAGCATATATGAAAAGCAGGAATGGACTCAACACATCCTACACATGCTAGTTACATATCTCAATGGTGAACATTTTCAGATTTATATACATTATGCAAATTCACCATTCCAAAATAGCTCAGCTTATAACATGTACTAGTGATCAGAAGGAGCATAAGCTACAAGCATCAATATAAGCATCGGAGCATACTAAATAGAGCATAGTTACATTCTAGTGATTATAAACATGAAGCTCAGAATGTAAATGCGTATGCTAAAATGCAAACGAAAAGAAGGGTAAACGAAAAAGAGTCAATCTATTATACAAGATCAAAATGTTTCCCCCATCTAAAAGGGGAAACACACACCAAGCTCACCCCTCAACCTATTAAAGGTTGATTCGTCTAAAGGCTTGGGTGAAAATATCAGCCAGTTGATGATGAGTATCGACATGGCGAAGGTCGATATCACCCTTCTCCTGGTGGTCTCGCAAAAAATGAAAGCACACATCAATGTGTTTGGTCTTCGAGTGAAGCACGGGTTCTTAGCAACGCTAATCGCACTCGTGCTGTCACAAAGCAAAGGCACGTGAGAAAAGCTCAGACCAAATCACGCAAAGTGGCATCATCCAAAGAAACTAGGAACAGCAGCTAGCCGCAGCAACATATTCAGCCTCTATGGTAGACTGAGCGACACTAGACTGCTTGCGAGAAGACCACGACACAAGAGAAGATCCAATAAACTGACAAGTCCCAGAAGTGGACTTGCGCTCAATGCGACAACCAGCAAAATCAGCATCGGAATAACCGCAAAGCGAGAGGGTGGAGGAAGCAGAATACCAAATCCCGAACTCAGGTTGAAACGAAGGTACCTGAAGATGCGCTTCACCGCCTGACGGTGAGAAGTGCGCGGCGACGCCTGAAGCGCGCGCACAGACACACCGCGAACTGAATGTCCGGGCGTGTCGCCGTCAGGTAGAGGCAGCGACCCGATCATGCTGCAGTACTCCTTCTGGTCCACTGCTTCTCCATCCTTGTCCGCATCCAGGGTAGTCGTCGCGACATGGGTGTTGGAAGAGGCTTGGCCTCACCCATATCGAAACCGCTTCAGCAAGTCCTTGGTGTACTTGCCCTGTTGCACAAAACGTCCCCTCTCGGGATTGCTTAATTTGCAACCCGAGAAAGAATGTCAGCTCGCCCATCATGCTCATCTCGAACTCCCTGCTCATAATATCTGCAAAACTTGGCAACCAAAGCGTGAGAAGAACCACCGAAAATGATATCATCCACATAATCTGGACCAAGAGTGTGTCTTTGCCTTGCCTGAGGAGAAAGAGCATTATCTACACATCCCATTTTAAAACCCTTAGCTAGTAGAAAGGTTTTCAAATATATCATACCAGGCTCTAGGGGCTTGCTTCCAAAACCATACAAAGCTTGTGGAGTTTAAAGACATGGTTTGGAAACTTGGGATTTTCAAAACCAGGGGGTTGCTAAATAAAACCTCTCCTCCTCATAGGTGCCGTTTAAGAAGGCACTCTTGACATCATTGAAAAAGTTGAAACTTTGGATGTAGCAAAAGCCAAGAGTATCCAATAGCCTCTAAACGTGCTACAGGAGCAAACGTCTCCTCAAAGGTCTATCCTCCTTTGAATATAAACCCCTTCGCCTACAAGCTGGCCTTGTTTCTAACAAAGTGGCCATCCTCTCCTGTTTGCTTGTTTTTGAAAACCCATTTTGTCCCAATAGGCTTACAGTCAGGTGGAGGTGGAACTAGAAACCCAAACCCGATTTCGCTCAAAGTTTTCTAACTCCTCATGCATGGCATTACCCAATCTGGATCCGTCAAAGCGTGTCCAACATCTCGGCGCTCAAATTAGCAACAAAAGCAGAATGAGCAAAGTGGGAGATGTGATGTGCCTGGAGCGAGTAACTCGCTCGCCGATGTCGCCAATCATCTGCTGAGGGGGGTGCTGGCGCTGGATGTCGTGGCACCTCCCGAGCAGATGTGATCTCCCTCTCAACAGCAGCTGGTTCCACCCCGGGTACAAAAGGTATCGCGCGAGGTGGAGGATCACACGG
Source organism: Coix lacryma-jobi var. lacryma-jobi (assembly GCA_009763385.1). NCBI lineage: Eukaryota > Viridiplantae > Streptophyta > Magnoliopsida > Poales > Poaceae > Coix > Coix lacryma-jobi. The sequence continues at coordinate 239,600 of VDCT01000559.1, forward strand.
CCCCTAGGAAGAAGAGGGTCGGGGCCGTGAGTCGTCGTCGAGGCCGCTCTTGGCGGCACAACAGGTGGAGGGGTGCTGGATCATCTATACCTTCAGCACCCTCTTCCTCGTCATCAAAAAGAGGCTCACCGACCTCATGATCACCTGCACGCTCAAAACGAGTAGAAGGACAAAGAAGAGTCTCGTCGAAGGTGACATCTGATGTCTCCACGACTCGGTTAGTATCAAGGTTAAGTACACGATAAGCTCTAGTGTGAGTGCCATAACCCAAAAATACCCGGTCAGAATATCGAGACTCGAATTTGTCCAGGTTGCCTTCTTCAATATAAAACAATGGCAACTGAAGACTCTAAAGTAACTCACTTTGGGCTGGCGACCAAAACACAACTCATAAGAGGTCTTCTTCAAAAAGGCTCTCAGAAAAATGCGATTTGAAATATAGCATGCAGTGTCATAGCTTCCGCCCAATAGCGCCTAGGAGTCCTATGCTCATCGAGCATCGTCCTGGCCATCTCAACAAGGGTCCGATTCTTCCTCTCTACAACACCATTTTGGGGCGGGTGTAGGGGAAGAAAACTGATGCTCCAAACCAAGGCGGTTTACAAAACTTCTCAAATCCGAATTCTTGAATTTGGAACCATTGTCACTTCTAATAGCTCGCATCGAGTTCAAAGGGAACTCGTTCTGAAGACGTAAAATCAAATTTCGAGCAAGGAGAAAGTCTCAGTCTTCTCAGTTAAAAAGAAGACCCAGGAATACCTCGAAAAGTCGTCAAACAACAACCAAAACAAACCACTTGCCACCAACCGAGCTCACCCGAGCCGGATGCGGATACATGGGTGTATGTCGGGTCCTCTGAGTGATGAGTGATTGTCCACGGGTTGATCTCATGTTCTTTGGCTTGTGTTGTGCAGTGTCGAGCACGGAGACAGTGATCGAGGGCAAGGTGAAGGTCAAGTTGAGACGGGCCGTGCCGACGGACCGGGGGGGTGAAGGATGGGCGTGCCATGCGGCGGACGTGCCATGCCGATGTACCAAGAGGGGTGAAGGGCGGACGTGAGGCTTGGAATGAGGGAAAGACCAGAGGCCTGAGGATCAGCTGTGGTGGCTGGCAGCCTGGGACAGCGACGAGCGAAAGACTTGCGGGGCACGGTGTTGCTCGGGGAGGACCTGGGGGACACGTGTCGGTGGACGGGGTGCACGGGCGGGTGCATCCCCTCTACGGCTCCGGTTTGGTGGTTGAGCCAGGGAAAAAACCACCGGTGGACGGTTTCCGAGTTTGGGCCCAAAAACTCGGGTGCTCGGTTTCCAGGTTGAGCCTCAAAACTGGGCGTGGATGGTTCCGAGTGTGGCCACAAAACTCGGGCTGAGGACGGTTTCCAGGTTTGGGCCTCAAAACCCTGGGCGCTGCGGGTTTTGCTGAGTTTGGGCCTCAAAACTCAGGCTGGTCGGCTGGTTTTCCCGGTTTGGGCCTCAAAACCGGAGGATGGCTGGTCGGCTGGTTTCCGGTTTGGGCCTCAAACCGGAGGATGGCTGGAAAAGGCTGGTTTCCCGGTTTGGGCCACAAAACCGGGGGGGGCAGAGCCGAGGCGGCACGTGGTGGCAATCGGAAGGTTGCGTGGAGGCAACGCGGACGAATTGTGCGGGCGTGGCCGTCGGATACACCTACCACCCGAGTTGGTCTAGAATAACCTTGGGTTTAGCTGGTTCGCTCTGTAATTAGTTTAGAGAGGGGTAGAGTAGGAATTGTACTTAGGCTAGAATAGGTTAAGTAGTCGGGGAGACACCTCCTCCCCTTATCTCAGTTAGTCATCTCAGTCATTTGCTCTTTCGCACTTAGGTTTCCTGCTCTCCCATCCCCTGCTGTAGCTAGCTGAGATCCGCAGAGGACTCACCTCTGTGTACTGTTGATTTTGAGGAGAGGAGGCCGTAACCTCCTTGTCGTAGCGTGTGTTTGCGCTTCGGCTGCAAGATCGTGGTTGTGATTCGCGTTTTGGTTCGTGTTCTTCGCGGAATCCTTTTTCTCCACGATTTTCCCGTCGCTTGATCTCTTTACTCAGTTCATCTTTTTGCAAATCCGTTTGAACCAAGTTGTTCTAGATCGTGAGGCACTTCTTTCCACCGAAGGAATCAACCTCTAACCTCAGGGTCTAGGAGATCGATCGATTTTGGTTTCGGGTCATGTTTTCTCCCTTCCCCCGAAATTCTTCGATTCACCGGTTTGGGGATAGGTTTGAACCATGATCTCTTAGAGATAGCTCACTATACTCCTTGTGACTCATCTCACCAGTTTGATCCCTAGGGGATTTGTTTTGGGGAGATCGAGGCGAACCAGTGGATGAACTGCACAGTTTCGGGGTGAACGGACACTCAGCTCGGGCTGACCGGACGCTGTCCTTGCGTAGACCGGACGCGTCCGTGGTTGAATGTTGAGCAGCGTCTTTCTGACTTGAACGGACGCTAGCTTCCTGGTGTGACCGGACTCTTCATCGGTTGCACTATTCATCGAGGCGTAGCACTTGTGACCGGACGCTGGGTGATCGACCGGACGCTTGAGCACAGTGCGTCCGGTCCAACTCAGAGAGGTCCAAAACTAGGTTTTGCCTGACCGGACACGTCCGGTGCAGCTTGACCGGACGCAGGCTGAGTTCGGTCAGTTCTGGTGTTGCGCGTTTTCGTTCGCAGCTTGCTCGTTTGTTGTCGGATTTGGTTTCCGTCTTTTGCATTGGGTTTCTAGAGTTGTGTGTAGTGTCTCTCTGTGCTTCTTGGAAGCATCCACCCTACATCTAGGGTCGTCGACACTAGCAAGCTCTAGGTTTGTCTTTGGGGTTGATTTTGGGACAGTGGCATCGAGTTTCCGAAAGGAAATTTTGAAGCTCCCATTCACCCCCCCTCTGGTCGCTTTCGGGTAGCATTCTCGGTCCTTCAATTGGTATCGGAGCGGGTTAAGGATCTTCCACCTTAGCCGGTTCCAGATCCACCGAAGGCGACATGGATCACGGCGTGGGCAAACCGCTGTTTTTTGATGGGACGAACTATGCGTATTGGAAGATACGTATGTCGCCTATCTGCATAGTTTGGGTGCTTCCATTTGGGATATTTGCAACTCTGCCGATTACGTGGTCTTGGCTGCTCGTGTGACTCAGCATCAGATCGATGAGCACGAAGCCAATAGCCGAGCCCGTAATGCTCTCTTTTCGTGTTTGAGTGTTGGAGAGTTTGATCGCGTTTCTCACCTCTCTACGGCTCGGGAGATTTGGGCCACCCTCATGCGTTTTCATGAGGGCACCTCTCAAGTCAAAACCCGACTCTACGAGTCGTTCAAGAGAGAGTATGAGAACTTCCGACATCAGCCTGGCGAGAGCATAGAAAGTTATTCGCTCGCTTTCAGGTGATTGTCAACAGGATGAGGGCTAACAAGGAGCAGTTGCCTTTCGACGATCATGAGAGAGCTTTGAAGCTTTTGCATACTCTCGATCGGTCGGTGTGGGATTCCAAGGTTCAGGCGATCATCGAATCCCCGAACTATGAGACCCTCACATGCGACGAGCTCTTTAGTAAGCTCAAGTCCAGTGAGATTGATGCCATGGCGAGGGCTTCTTATGAAAATCCTTCTCGCCCGTCTATGGCTTTGGTTCTGGCTCTTCCGCTAACCCCTCTGCTGGCTTTGCACTTTCTTCACTTTTTTCTGTGACAGAGGATCAGCTGGAGTCTTTGGGAGACGAGGAGTTGGCTTTGCTTGCCAACCGGTTCACGCGGTTTCACAACAACCGCATGAACCGTCGCCCGCGGAGGACGACGCTCAGGATGCTATGAGTGCGGCGATCCCGATCACTTCATCGCCAACTGTCCCAAGAAGAACAAGCATTCGGGGAAGGGCGATCATGGGCACAAGTATGACTCCAAGCGCAAGGAGAAGCACGTCCCCCAATGCACAAGAAGAGGGGCGGCATCGACAAAGAGTACATCAATAAGAAGTACTTGGAGAAGGCTCAGGCTGAGAAGTGCGCGTTCTTCGCCGCGCTCAGCGATGTCGACGGCTCGGATGACGACTCCGCTTGCTCAAGCGATGATGAGTCCGAGAAGATGAAGAAGATTGAGGACAAGCTCAATGGACTATGCTTCTTCGCCGACGACGGAGGCTCGGCACACATGGCGCTTGGTGATGAGGTCGGAGGCGAGCTGGAGCACACGCCTCGAAACGACGACGACGATGACACCTCCCAGGTATCTCTCACCTACGATGAGCTTTCTTCCGAGGTTGAGAAGCTTACTGCTGCCCTCCTTAGCCAAGATAAGTTGCTTAGGCATGCTGCTAGAGAGCGCAAGGAGTCTAGGCAGAAGTGGGAGGACACGGTGAAGGAGCTTGAGTTCGCTCGGTCCACCGTGGTTGTGTCGGAGGAGGTTGAGTGCGAGAGATGCACCACACACATGACTAACCTTCTCACTTTGAGAGGTAAGTATGCTGCGTTGGTTGGAGAGGTGGATGAGCTCCGTGCTAGGCCTCAGCTGTTGGGGGCTTGCAAGACTTGTCCTGTCTTGCAATCCGAGTTGGCAGAGAAGAATGCCAAGCTTGAGTCTTTAGAGAAGGCCAGCTCGGATAGCACTTGTGTCACGTGGTGTGCTTTGTGTGAGGGCTTGGAGATGGAGATGGAGATTGCCAATGTGAAGCATGGCAAGATGCAAACCGAGGAGGAAAACACATACCTTCGGACCATCTTGTCATGGGTGTCTTGTAGTGAGCCACAGCTCGGGATGATGATCTCCCAATTCAAGCGAGCTGCTGGAGGTCCTGGTGTAGGTTTTGCTCCGGGTGTTGATCTTTCCGCTTTTGGGAAGATTGGTGAGTCTAGTGGTCTGAACCCGAGTGAGAAGCCCAACTCCACCACTACTCCCAAACTGACCAAGCTTCCACCCAAAGAGCCTGCCAAACCTACCACCAAGGATGGGGTGTTTGAGGAACCCCCGAGAGCTCCACCCAAGAACCAAGTGTGGGCGCCCAAGCCAAACCACCTCAAGAACAAGCTTGACACAATGCCACCCATCCAGGAGGAGTGCTTGCCACAGAAGGGCAAAGTGAACCATACCCACAGCCTGCTTACCAACAACCCCTTTGTGTGCGGTGAGGTACCAGTGTGACTTCTGTGGGAGGGATGGTCATTTGAGTGAGTTCTGCTTTTTGGCGCAAGAGAGAGGCGCGCTGTGCTCGAGAGATGGACAACCCGGACTTGTACCACCCTTTCCATGGTGGGCATGTGCCGAACGTCCAGAGGAGAGTTGCTAGGCCCGGAGGTCAAGTTCCCAGGCTAGGGAGAGGGAGAGCTCCGAGGAGAGAGACTAGGGCTAGAGGTCCAGAACCTCAAGTTCCTAGGCGTAGGCCTCGTAGAGAGCGTGCCCGGCGGGAGCCTGCAGTTGTAGGCTATGGACCCCATGGCGGAGGCTTTGTAGTTGAGCGCTTTCCCCCACCGCGTTTTGAGTATCGCGGTGAGCGCTCCTTCCCAGCGGACCACGTTTTCCTGTGCGTGGTGATCGCTACCCCCATAGACAGGTTAGGAAAGGTTTTTACACTGACCGTTCTTTTGAGCAGTTGGCCCAACACTGGTATTCTTCTTACTTCACTAACCCCAGTGTTGGACCGTATGCTCACCCTATGTCTTTCTATTGATGTAGGTAAGACGGTTGGAGGACATTTGGTTGGTGGATTTCGGTGTGTTCGAGGCACATGACTGGAAACGCCAAGTGGTTCTTCAGCCTTAGCCCAGTCGCCGAAAAGGAGTACATAACCTTCGGCGACAATAGTAAAGGTAAGGTATTGTCCGTGGGTCGCGTGTGCGGGTTAATGAGCACTTTGTGTTGGCGCGATGTTGCTCTTGTTTCTAACCTGCATTTTAACTAGCTTTCTGTTTCGCAACTTTTTGATGATGACTATGAGATTCGTTTTAAACCGAACCTTAGTCGCATCTTAGATCCTCAGGGCGATCTTGTATGTCTGATTTCGCCCTTTGGGAAAGTCTTTCGCGCGAATTTCTCGGAGTCGTTTGGTTCTTCTCGCTGTCTTTTGGCTAGTCCTTCTTCCTCCGATCTTTGGAAGTGGCATAGGAGGCTCGGTCATTTAAGCTTCGACTTGCTTGCAAGACTTAGCTCACTTGGCCTAATCCGAGGATTGCCCAAGCTTTCGATGGAGAAGGATCTGTTTGCCATTCTTGTAGACATGGGAAGATGGTTGCCGCTCCCACCATCCAGTGACTAAGGTCATGACCTCGCACCCTGGAGAGCTTTTACACATGGACCTTGTTGGTCCGGCTCGGGTGAGCTCGGTTGGTGGCAAGTGGTATGTTTTGGTTGTTGTCGATGACTTTTCGAGGTATTCGTGGGTCTTCTTTTTGACTGAGAAGACTGAGACTTTCTCCTTCGCTCGCAATCTGATTTTGCATCTTCAAAACAAGTTCCCTTTGAACTCGATGCGAGCTATTAGGAGTGATAATGGTTCCGAATTCAAGAATACGGATTTTGAGAAGTTTTGTGACCGCCGTGGTTTGGAGCATCAGTTTTCTTCCCCCTACACACCGCCCCAAAATGGTGTTGTAGAGAGGAAGAATCGACCCTTGTTGAGATGGCCAGGACGATGCTCGATGAGCATAGGACTCCTAGGCGCTATTGGGCCGAAGCTATGAACACTGCATGCTACATTTCAAATCGCATTTTTTTGAGAGCTTTATGAAGAAGACCTCTTATGAGTTGCGTTTTGGTCGCCAACCCAAGGTGAGTTACTTTAGAGTTCGGTTGCCATTGTTTTATATTGAAGAAGGGCACCTGGACAAATTCGAGTCTCGATCTTCTGACGGGGTATTTTTGGGTATGGGACACACACTAGAGCTATCGTGTACTTAACCTTGATACTAACCGAGTCGTGGAGACATCAGATGTCACCTTCGATGAGACTCTTGTTTCTCCTTCTTCTCGTTTGAGCGTGCAGGTGATCACGAGGTCGGTGAGCCTCTTTTTGATGACGAGGACGAGGGTGCTGAAGGTATGGATGATCCAACACCCCCTCCACCTGCCGGCCGCAAGGAGCGGCTTCTACGACGACTCACGGCCCCGACACATCTTCTTCATGGGGGCCGTGGGATCCTCCCACCTCGCGTGGACCTTTTGTACCCGGGGTGGAACCAGCTACTGTTGAGGGGGAGGTTACTTCTTCTGGGAGGCGCCACGACACATCCAGCGCCAGCACCCCCTCATTAGATGATCGGCGACATCAGCGAGCGAGGTCACTCGCTCCAGGTCACAGCACATCTCCACTTTGCTCATTTGCTTTTTTGTTGCCTAATTTGAGCCCTCCCGAGAGTTGGACACGCTTTGACGGATCCAGATTGGGTCAATGCCATGCATGAGGAGTTAGAGAACTTTGAGCGAAATCGGGTTTGGGTTCTAGTTCCACCTCCACCAGACTGTAAGAATATTGGGACAAAATGGGTTTTCAAAAACAAGCAAGGAGAGGATGGCCATGTTGTTAGAAACAAGGCCAGGCTTGTAGCGAAGGGCTATATTCAGAAGGGGGGATAGACTAGGGGATAGACTATGAGGATGTTTGCTCCTGTAGCTCGTTTGGAGGCTATTAGGATACTCTTGGCATTTGCTGCATCCAAAGGTTTTAAACTCTTTCAAATGGATGTCAAGAGTGCCTTCTTAAACGGCTACATAGAGGAGGAAGTTTATGTTGAGCAACCCCCCGGTTTTGAAAATCCCAAGTTTCCAAACCATGTTTTTAAACTCTCAAAAGCTTTATATGGTTTGAAACAAGCCCCTAGAGCCTGGTATGATAGGTTGAAGACCTTTTGATAGCTAAGGGTTTCAAAATGGGATGCGTAGATAAGACGCTCTTTCTCCTCAGGCAAGGCAAAGACACACTCTTGGTCCAGATTTACGTGGATGATATCATTTTTGGTGGTTCTTCTCACGTTGGTTGCCAAGTTTGCAGATACTATGAGCAGGGAGTTCGAGATGAGCATGATGAGCGAGCTGACATTCTTTCTCGGGTTGCAAATTAAGCAATCCCGAGAGGGGACGTTTGTGCACCAGGGCAAGTACACGAAGGACTTGCTGAAGCGGTTCGATATGGGTGAGGCCAAGCCTCTTCCAACACCCATGTCGACGACGACTACCCTGGATGCGGACAAGGATGGAGAAGCAGTGGACCAGAAGGAGTACCGCGGCATGATTGGATCGCTCCTCTACCTGACGGCGACACGCCCGAACATTCAGTTCGCGGTGTGTCTGTGTGCGCGCTTTCAGGCGTCGCCGCACACTTCTCACCGTCAGGCGGTGAAGCGCATCTTCAGGTACCTTCGTTTCACGCCTGAGTTGGGATTTGGTATTCTGCTTCTTCCACCCTCTCGCTTTGCAGTTATTCGGATGCCGATTTTGTTGGTTGTCGCATTGAGCGCAAGTCCACTTCTGGGGACTTGCCAGTTTATTGGATCTTCTCTTGTGTCGTGGTCTTCTCGCAAGCAGTCTAGTGTCGCTCAGTCTACCACAGAGGCTGAATATGTTGCTGCGGCTAGCTGCTGTTCCCATTTGCTTTGGATGATGGCCACTTTGTGTGATTTTGGTCTGAGCTTTTCTCGCGTGCCTTTGCTTTGTGACAGCACGAGTGCGATTAGATTAGCTTGCTAAGAACCTCGTGCTTCACTCGAAGACCAAACACATTGATGTGTGCTTTCATTTTTGCGAGACCACCAGGATAAGGGTGATATCGACCTTCGCCATGTCGATACTCATCACCAACTGGCTGATATTTTCACCAAGCCTTTAGACGAATCAACCTTAATCGGTTGAGGGGTGAGCTTGGTGTGTGTTTCCCCTTTTAGATGGGGGAAACATTTTGAATCTTGTATATCAGACTGACTCTTTTCTTTGATCTTCTTTTCTTTTGCTTTTTAGCATATGCATTTACATTCTGAGCTTCATGTTTATAACCACTAGAATGTAACTATGCTCTGTTTAGTATGCTACGATGCTTATGATGATACTTGTAGCTTATGCTCTTCTGATCACTAGTACATGTTATGAGTTGAGCTATTTTTAAATGGTGAATTGCTTAATGTATATTAAATTTGAAAATGTTCACCATTGAGATATGCAACTAGCATGTGTAGGGTGTGTTGAATCCATTCCTGCTTTTCATATTTGCTAGGTTGCTATGTCTCTAGTTCTGAGTCATTCACTTGCTTGGTCTGTTCATATCATGTATAAAATTTGAACCAAGTCTTGTGAATTGAAAAGATCGAGATGGGATTGCTTGTCAACACCTCACGGTATCGAGACTGTTTCTCATTGCACTTTGAGTTTAACTTGAGCCGTGTAGTGTATGACCGAAACCGTAGCTTTAAGCTTCTGATTGCCTCGGCATAGGCTTCGCTCGGTTGAAAAGTTAGGCAATGACAAGCTTTCAACCTCTCGCAATCACATGCTGAATTAAACTTGTGTAATTTCACTGCTGCAACTCCGATATTAAAACTGAAATCACATGTGTATGTTTCATTCCTATGCATGATGATTGAACTTTGCTAGGGGTAGTTCACCTTGTATACATGTTCAGCACTTGTTTGGATTCCTACCTATACATGTGTAGTGCTATTTTGATGGTGACTATCTTTTTGGCTAAAAACTGCTCACTTGCTCATATGCCTCATATTTCGTATATGTGATCAGCTTGAGCCTTCGCTATTTGAGTGCTTAGTTTAGACTTTGGAGCTATACTGTTAGAGCATCCTTGCACTCTTTTGATTATATGCCTGAAGCTCCTAACTTGCATTTCTGACTTCATATGCATTTTTGGAAGAGGAGATTTCGTTGAGGAGAGACCTTTGCCTGGTTTCTGTTTTTGATAAGTGCATTTTCAACTAAGGGGGAGAAATGTCAAATCATGTGCTCCATTCGGTTGACTAAGGGGGAGAAATTTTCTTGCAATTCTTTTGCTCCCTGGATGTTCGACTAAGGGGGAGTCCCTGGTTGCTTGCACTTGTCAAGGGGGAGTTTGCTAGTTGTGTTGAGCCGTAGCCTCTGTCTTGAGGGACTAGCAAACATTCTCAGGGTCGTCTTTCTCAATTGGTTCAGAGTCTTTTCGATTGGTTCGGAGTCCTTTTGGTTGATTTTCAATCCATTCGGAGTTTTCTTTGCTAGTTGTGTCGAGCCTCTGTACCGGAGTTCAATCCGACGGACCGGGTGCGGTGAAGGATGGGCATGCCATGCGGCGGACGTGCCATGCCGATGTACCGAGCGGTGAAGGGCGGACGTGAGGCTTGGATGAGGGACCAGAGTGCCTGAGGATCAGCTGTGGTGGCTGGCAGCCTGGGACAGCGACGAGCGAAGACTTGCGGGGCACGGTGTTGCTCGGGTCGAGGACCTGGGGACACGTGTCGGTGGACGGGGGTGCACGGGGGTGCATCCCCTCTACGGCTCCGGTTGGTGGTTGAGCCAGGGAAAACCACCGGGTGGACGGTTTCCGAGTTTGGGCCTCAAAACTCGGGTGCTCGGTTTCCAGGTTGAGCCTCAAAACCTGGGCGTGGACGGTTTCCGAGTGTGGCCACAAAACTCAGGCTGAGGACGGTTTCCAGGTTGGGCCTCAAAACTTGGGCGCTGCGGTTTGCTGAGTTTGGGGCCTCAAAACTCAGGCTGGTGGGCTGGTTTTCCGGTTTGGGCCTCAAAACCGGGGGATGGCTGGAAAAGGCTGGTTTCCCGGTTTGGGCCACAAAACCGGGGGTGCAGAGCGAGGGCGGCACGTGCGGCAATCAGAAGGTTGCGTGTAGGCAACGAGGACGAATTGTGCGGGCGTGGCCGTCGGATACACCGACCACCCGAGTTGGTCCAGAATAACCTTAGGGTTTAGCTGGTTCACTCTGTAATTAGTTTAGAGAGGGGTTAGAGTAGGAATTGTACTTAGGCTAGAATAGGTTAAGTAGTCAGGGAGACACCCTCCTCCCCTTACCTCAGTTAGTCATCTCAGTCATTTGCTCTTTCGCACTTAGGGTTTCCTGCTCTCCCATCCCCTGCTGTAGCTAGCTGAGATCCGCAGAGGGACTCACCTCTGTACTATTGATTTTGAGGAAAGGAGGTCGTAACCTCCTTGTCGTAGCGTGTGTTTGCGCTTCGGCTGCAATCGTGGTTGTGATTCGTGTTTTGTTCATGTTCTTCGCAGAATCCTTTTTCTCCACGATTTTCCCGTTGCTTGATCTCTTTACTCGGTTCATCTTTTGCACATCCATTTGAACCAAGTTGTTCTAGATCGTGAGGCACTTCTTTCCACCGAAGGAATCAACCTCTAACGTCACGGTCTAGGAGATCGATCGATTTTGGTTCAGGTCATGTTTCTCCCTTCCACCGAAATTCTTCGATTCACCGGTTTGGGGATAGGTTTGAGCCATGATCTCTTAGAGATAGCTCACTATACTCCTTGTGACTCATCTCACAAGTTTGATCCCTAGGGGATTTGTTTTGGGTGAGATCGAGGCGAACCAGTGGACAAACTGCACAGTTTCGGGGTGATCGGACGCGGCTCGGGCTGACCGAACGCTGTCCTGCGTAGACCGGACGCGTCCGGTGGTTGAATGTTGAGCAGCGTCTTTCTGACTTGACCGGACGCTAGCTTCCTGGTGTGACCGGACTCATCGGTTGCACTGTTCATCGAGGCGTAGCACTTGTGACCGGAGGCTGGGTGATCGACCGGACGCTTGAGCACAGTGCGTCCGGTCCAACTCAGAGAGGTCCAAAACTGGGTTTTGCCTGACCGGATGCGTCCGGTGCAGCTTGACCGGACGCAGGCTGACTCCGGTCAGTTCTGGTGTTGCGCGTTTTCGTTCGCAGCTTGCTCGTTTGTTGTCGGATTTGGTTTCCGTCTTTTGCGTTGGGTTTCTAGAGTTGTGTAACTCGCTGTGCTTCTTGGAAGCATCCACCCTACATCTAGGGTTTGTCTTTGGGGTTGATTTTGGGACAGTGGCATCTAGTTTCCGAAAGGAAATTTTGAAGCTCCCATTCACCCCCCCCCCCTCTGGTTGCTTTCGGGTAGCATTCTCGGTCCTTCACCGGACCAACAAGGTCCATGTGTAAAAGCTCTCCAGGGTGCGAGGTCATGACCTTAGTCACTGGATGGTGGGGAGCGGCAACCATTTCCATGTCTGCAAGAATGGCAAACTAGATCCTTCTCCATCGAAAGCTTGGGCAATCCTCGATTAGGCCAAGTGAGCTAAGTCTTGCAAGCAAGTCGAAGCTTAAATGACTGAGCCTCCTATGCCACTTCCAAAGATCGGAGGAAGAAGGACTAGCCAAAAGACAGCGGGAAACACCAAACGACTCCGAGAAATTTGCGCGAAAGACTTTCCAAAGGGCAAAATCAAACATACAAGATTGCCCTAAGGATCTAAGATGCGACAAAGGTTCGGTTTAAAATGAATCTCATAGTCATCATCAAAAAGTTGTGAAACAGAAAGCAAGTTAAAATGCAGGTTAGAAACAAGAGCAACATCGCGCAACACAAAGTGCTCATTAACCCGCACCGACCCACGAGACAACACCTTACCTTTGCTATTGTCGCCGAAGGTTATGTACTCCTTTCCGGCGACCGGGCTAAGGCTGGAGAACCACTTGGCGTTTTCGGTCATGTCCTCGAACAACCGGAATCCACCAACCAAATGTCCTCCAACCGTCTTACCTACATCAATAAAAAGACATAGGGTGAGCATACGGTCCAACACTGGGGTTCGTGAAGTAAGAAGAATACCAGTGTTGGGCCGGCTGCTCAAAAGAACGGTCAGTGTAAAACCATCCCTAGCCTGTCTACGATGGTAGTAGCATCACTACGCACAGGAAAACGTGGTCCGCTGGGGGAAAGGAGCGCTCCGCGATACTCAAAAACGCGGTGGGGGAAAGCGCTCAACTACAAAGCCTCCGCCACGGGGTCCATAGCCTACAACTGCAGGCTCCACCGGGCACGCTCTCTACGAGGCCTACGCCTAGGAACTTGAGGTTCAGGACCTCTAGTCCTAGCCTCTCTCCTCTGCCTAGGCCTGGGAACTTGAGGTTCTGGACCTCTAGGCCTAGCAGCTCTCCTCTGGACGTTCGGCAACTTTGGGTTGTTGATCTCCCGAGCACGGCGCGCCTCTCTCTTGCGCCGAAAGCAGAACTCACTCAAGTGACCATCCCTCCCACAGAAGTCACACTGGTACCTCACCGCACGCAAAGGGGGTTGTTGGTACGCAGGACTGTGGGTATGGTTCACTTTGCCCTTCTGGGGCAAACACTCCTCCTGGATGGGTGGCATTGTGTCAAGCTTGTTCTTGAGGTGGTTGGGTTTGGGATGCCACACTTGTTTCTTGGTGGAGCTCTCGGAGGTTCCTCAATCACTCCATCCTTGGTGATAGGCTTGGGAGGCTCTTTGGGTGGAAGCTTGGTAAGTTTGGGAGTAGTGGTGGAATTGGGCTTCTCACTTGGGTTCAGACCACTCGACTCTCCAATCTTCCCAAAAGCAGAAAGATCAACACCATGAGCAAAACCTACACCTGGACCTCCAGCAGCTCGCTTGAATTGGGAGATCATCATCCCGAGCTGCGGCTCACCACAAGAGACCCATGACAAGATGGTCCGAAGGTATGGTTTTCCTCCTCGGTTTGCATCTTGCCATGCTTCAATTGGCAATCTCCATCTCCAAGCCCTCACACAAAGCACACCTCGTGACACAAGTGCTATCCGAGCTAGCCTTCTCTAAAGACTCAAGCTTGGCATTCTTCTCTGCCAACTCGGATTGCAAGACAGGACAAGTCTTGCAAGCCCCCAACAGCTGAGGCCTAGCACGGAGCTCATCCACCTCTCCAACCAACGCAGCATACTTACCTATCAAAGTGAGAAGGTCAGTCATGTGCGTGGTGCATCTCTCGCACTCAACCTCCTCCGACACAACCACGGTGGACCGAGCGAACTCAAGCTCCTTCACCGTGTCCTCCCACTTCTGCCTAAACTCCTTGCGCTCTCTAGCAGCATGCCTAAGCAACTTATCTTGGCTAAGGAGGGCAGCAGTAAGCTTCTCAACCTCGGAAGAAAGCTCGTCGTAGGTGAGAGATACCTGGAGGTGTCGTCGTCGTCGTCCCGAGGGGTGTGCTCCAGCTCGCCTCCGACCTCATCACCAAGCGCCATGGTGCAGAGGCCTCCGTCGCCGCCGCGAAGAAGCAAAGACCGTTGAACCTGTCCTCGATCTTCTTCATCTTCTCGGACTCGTCATCGCTTGAGCAAGCAGAGTCATCATCCGAGCCATCGACGTCACTGAGCGTGGCGAAGAACGCACGCTGCTCAGCCTGGGCCTTCTCCAAGTACTTCTTCTTGATGTACTCTTTGTCGAAGCCGCCCCTCTTCTTGTGCCTTGGGGGAACGTGCTTCTCCTTGCGCTTGTAGTCGTACTTGTGCCCATGATCGCCCTTTCCCGAATGCTTGTTCTTCTTGGGGCAGTTGGCGATGAAGTGATCAGGATCGCCGCACTCATAGCATCCTGAGCGTCCTCCTCCGCGGCGACGGTTCATGGTTGTTGTGAAACCGCATGAACCGGTTGGCAAGCAAAGCCAACTCCTCATCTCCCAAAGACTCCAGCTGGTCCTCTATGACAGAAAAGAGTGAAGAGAGTGCAAAGCCAGCAGAGGGGTTAGCGGAAGAGCCAGAAACCAAAGCCATAGAGGGGGGGGGAGAAGAATTTTTGAAAAGAAGCCCACGCCATGGCGTCAATCTCACTGGACTTGAGCTTACTAAAGAGCTCGTCGCACGTGAGGGTCTCATAGTTAGGTGATTCGATGATCGCCTGAACCTGGAATCCCACACCGACCGATCGGAGTATGCAAAAGCTTCAGAGCTCTCTCATGATCGTCGAAAGACAACTGCTCCTTGTTGACAATCACCTGAAAGCGAGCGAATAAACTCTCTTTGCTCTCGCCAGGCTGATGTCGAAAGTTCTCATACTCTCTCTTGAACGACTCGTAGTGTCGGGTTTTGACTTGAGAGGTGCCCTCATGAAAGCGCATGGGTGGCCCAATCTCCCGAGCGGTAAAGAGGTGAGAAACGCGATCAAACTCTCCCACGCTCAAACACGAAAAGAGAGATTACAGGCTCGGCTATTGGCTTCGTGCTCATCGATCTGATGCTGAGTCACACGAGCAGCCAAGACCACGTAATTGGCAGAGTTGCAAATATCCCAAATGAAGAAGCACCAAAACTCTGCTCGATAGAGCCGACATGCGTATCATCTTCAATAACGTTCGTTCAGCCAACATCAAACATACGGGAGAATGCCATTTCCATTCATGTCCCATCTCGGTGGTTTGCCCTCAGGCATGTCGCCTCGGTGGATCTGAACCAGCTAAGGTGGAAGATCCTTAACCTGCTCCGATACCAATTGAAGGACCGAGAATGCACTAGGAAGGCGACCAGAGGGGGGTGAATGGGAGCCAATCAAATTTCTTCCAAAACTTTGGCCAACTGTCCCAAAATCAACCCCAAGAACAAACCCTAGAGCTTGCTAGTGTCCACGACCCTAGATATAGGTTGGATGCTTCCTAGAAGCACAGCGGGACACTACACAACTGTAGAAGCCCAACGCAAAAGACGGAAATCAAATCCGACAACGAACAAGCAAGCTGCGGACGAAAACGCGCAAAACCCCACTGACCGGACTCTGCGAGCGTCCGGTCAAGACCCTCCGGACGCGTCCGGTCAGGCAGAGTCGAGTTTTGGAGCTCTTGCGTACGACCGGACTCATAGTGAAACGAGCGTCCGGTCATGTGCAGTGCGTTCCGGTCAACAGAGACAAACGCAGTGAACAGTAGAAGCGATGCGTCCGGTCAATTCCAAACCACCGTCCGATCGAGTGTCAGGAAATCGCGCCGAACATTCAACGACCGGACGCACTGTGCCAGCGTCCGGTCAGCCCGATGCCAGCGTCCGGTCACCCCGAAACTGCACTGTTCGTTCACCGATTTGACTCGATCTCACCCAAAACGAATCCTCTAGGGATCAAACTTGGTGAGAGGTGTCACAAGGAGGATAGTGAGCTATCTCTAAGAGGTCATGGCTCGAACCTATCTCCAAATCAGTGAATCAAAGAATTTTGGGGGAAAGAAGAAAAACTTGACCCGAAACCAAAATCGATCGATCTCCTAGACCGTGAGGTTAGAGGTGAATTCCTTCGGTG
This sequence comes from Coix lacryma-jobi var. lacryma-jobi, assembly GCA_009763385.1. Lineage (NCBI taxonomy): Eukaryota > Viridiplantae > Streptophyta > Magnoliopsida > Poales > Poaceae > Coix > Coix lacryma-jobi. Next base: position 255,825 of record VDCT01000559.1, read on the forward strand.
GAAAGAAGTGCCTCATGATCTAGAACAACTTGGTTCAAACGGATTTGCAAAAGATGAACCGAGCAAAGAGATCAAGCGACGGGAAAAACATGGAGAAAAAGGATTCTGTGAAGAACATGAACAAAACGCGAATCACAACCACGAATTGCAACCGTGTGGCTACCACACGCTACAATGGTAGGGTTACGACCTCACTTCCTCAAAATCAACAGTACACAGAGGTGAGCCTCTCTGTGGATCTCAGTTAGCTACAGCAGGGGATGGGGAGAGTAGGAAACCCTAAGTGCGAAAGAGCAAATGACTGAGATAAGGGGAGGAAGGTGTCCCCCGACTACTTAACCTATTCTAGCCTAAGTCTATTTCCTACTCTACCCCTCTCTAAACTAATTACAGAGCGAACCAGCTAAACCCTAAGGTTATTCTGGACAACTCGAGTGGTAGGTGTATCCGACGGCCACGCCCGCACAACTTGTCCGCGTTGCCACCACGCTACCTTCCGATTGCCGCCACGTGCCGCCATCGCTCTGCACCCCCGGTTTTGTGGCCCAAACCGGGAAACCAGCCTTTTCCAGCTATCCCCCGGTTTTGAGGCCCAAACCGGGAGAGAAACCAGCCCCCAGCGTCTGAGTTTTGAGGCCCAAACTCAGCAAACCCGCAGCGCCCAGGCTTTTGAGGCCCAAACCTGGAAACCGTCCTTAGCCCGAGTTTTGTGGCCAAAACTCGGAAACCATCCACGCCCACGTTTTGAGGCCCAAATTGGAAACCGTCCACCGGTTGTTTTTCCCTGGCTCAGCCACCAAGCCGAAGCTGTAGAGGGGATGCACGCCCGTGCACCCCATCCACCGAAACGTGTCCCCAGGTCCTCGACCCGAGCAACACTGTGCCCCGCAAGTCTTTGCTCGTCGCTGTCCTACGCTACCAGCCACCACAGCTGATCCTCAGGCACTCCGGTTCCCTCAGTCCAAGCCTCACGTCCGCCCTTCACCGCTCGGTACATCGGCATGGCACGTCCGCCGCACGGCACACCCATCCTTCACGACCCCCTGTCCATCGGCACGGCACGTCTCAACTTGACCTTCACCTTGCCCTCGATCACTGTCTCCGTGCTCGACACCTGCACAACACAAGCCAAAGAACCTGCGATCAACCCGTTGACAATCACTCATCACTCAGAGACTCGGCATACACCCATGTATCCGCAGGTGGACCAAGATGAAGAAGGAAATTGCTGCTTATGTGGCCAGATGTGACACGTGTGTCTAGTGAAGGCTATTCACTTAAACCAGCTGGAATGCTTCACCATTAGCTATTCCTGAATGGAAGTGGGAAGAAGTAAGCATGAATTTCATTGTTGGTTCACCCACAACTCAGAAGCGTAACGATTCGATTTGGGTAATGTGGATCGTCACAAAAAAACCGCACATTTTATTCCGGTCAAGACCAGCTACAAGGCCCCGGATTATGCAGAGATGTACGTAAGTCAGATTGTTCGACTGCACGGTGTACCAAAAGTTATAATCTCTGATCGAGGACCACAGTTTACTGCACCATTTTGGGAGAAATTGCAGAAGGGGTTAGGCACGGATTTAGTCCGAAGCTCAGCTTATCATCCGGGGAAACAGGGCAAACAGAAAGAGTAAATCAAGTCCTAGAAGATATGCTAAGAGCCTGTGTTATATCAGCAAAAGGTTCTTGGAGAAATGGTACCATTGGAAGAATTTGCTTATAACAACAGTTATCAAGAAAGTATTCAGATGGCGCCTTTGAAGCTCTATATGGTAGAAGATGCAGAACACCGATAAACTGGGTAGAACTGGGAGAAAACGTCGGTACTATGGGATCGACATTGTCAAGGAAGCAGAAGAACAAGTTAGAACGATTCAGCAACATATCGCAGCCCGCACAGTCCCGACAGAAAAGTTGTGTGCCGACAAACGCAGGAAACACTTGAGTTTAATGAAGGTGACTATGTTTATCTAAAGTTTCGCCGATGAAAGGTGTGAAAGTTTTGGGATCAAGAGGAAGTTAGCACCGAGGTTTGTGGACCTTACAAAATCGTGCAGAGGAGGGGAGAAGTGGCTTATCAACTGCAATTGCCAGAGCATTTGAAGGCTATTTTCCTGTATTCCATGTCTCGCAGTTGAAGAAATGTCTTCGAGTACCGGAAGAAGAGGTACAACCAACCCGAATCATGTTGCAATCCGATCTCACCTACTCAGCTGAACCATGTCGAGTGCTCGATGAAAAAGAAAGAGCCACTCGTGGAGAGTAGTGAAGCAATACAAAGTATCATGGAATGAGCAAGATGACCGGGATGCTACCTGGGAGACGGATGACTATCTAAGGGAGGTGTATCCACACTTTTATAAGAAATGGTTCGTATCAAATCTGGGACGAGATTTCTTTTAAGGAGGGAGGGCGTAACACCCTAGGTGTTAAAGCAATCCCTAAACTGCATAATTTGTCATGGCATGAGCTAGCATCTCATCTTTCATGTGCATATGTTTGAATAAGTGCTTAAGTCCTTGCATAGTCTCTAGTATAACCTTGCTTTCTGTTTCTGACTTAGTGCCTTAAAACAAAGTTGTAGATCTTGATGAAAGAAACAACTTTGCTTAAAAGCACTTTCTCAGAAAAAGCTTTTTAAAATAATTTCTTGCATTAGAAAAATGGATTAAAAGTAAATTTTTCTATGCAGAATGTGGACTTGCCTTAAAGATGAATTGTTCTTTACAAAATTCCAAGCAACTTGCTTTTAGAACCTTTTCCTAATTCGGCTTAGTTGGAAGTTATGGAGCATCAAAAAAATAACCAAACTTCATTAGTTTAAACCCTAGTGGGCCCGTGCCTGTCAGCCTCTCCTTCTTCTCCCCCGCGCAAGCGCCGCCCCCTCCGCCGGCAGAAGGAAGAAACCACCTCGCCGCCACGAGACCGCTTCTCTGCCGGCCAAACTGCCGCTCGCCGTCGCCCGCGGTTTGCGCGATCAGCGCCCACGTCGCCCCGACACCCCGCTGTCCGCTCGCCGCGTGGCGACGATTCCTGCCGCCGCCGCGCCGGTCGGTGAGCTCCCCCGACGGGAACTAGCCAGGTGCAACGCACCTGAGCCCTCCGTCCCATTTGCATCCTCTCCGCTCCGTGCTTGGAAGCCAGAAGGACACATCCTCGCTCACTCTCTCTCGCTCGCTCCGCCTCTCTCCATCTTCACCAGAGCGAAGCGTCGCCGCCGCCCGCCAAACTCCGGCGAGCGATTCCTCGCTCCTCTTTCACCAGCAAGGTTGGTTTCCCCTCTCTCCCTCTCTAGCCGGCAGAAACGTCGAGTGCCATCCTTGGGTTCTCGCCATGGCCGCCGCCATGACCAAAGCTGGTCCGGCCATTTCTGCGTCAAACCGTCTCAATCCAAGCCTAGTTCTCACCTCCTCCACCTCCATAGATGCTTAGGGTAGATTGAGACCCTCCTCTTGCCTTGTTTCCACCGGAACAGGGCATGTCGCCGCCGTGACCGCCGCGAACCGCCGCCGTGCGTGGCGCCGGGCAATGCGAGGCTGGCAGAGCCCGATAGAGGCCTTAGAAGGTAGCTTAGGAAGTTTTTGAGCTGGTGCTTGCGTCACCGAGCCATGGAATAGCCTGGCAAGGCCGTGCCGTGGAGTTGCCGCTCCGCCATTGCCGCCGTCGAGCTCGCTCCGGTGATGCGCTGGCCCGTGCGACCTAGCCGACATGTCCGCCTCGCGATGGTGAGCCCAGAGGTGGAGTCGGTGTCACCGGAGACCTCACCGTCGGCGAGCTAGGGCCGGTCAACGCCGGCGGGTCTGCCGAGCCTCTGCCGCGTGGGTCCGTTGACCTGACGCGTGGGGTCACCCTGACCAGTGGGTCCCGCCTGGCAGTGAGAAAGAGAGAGAAAGGGAAGAGTCTTGTGCAGTAGTGCTCGGGATAGCTGGGTGCGCGTAGCGTTTTGGTCAGTGTCTGCGGTGCCTTTTTTCCGGGTGTCCGTAGCGTTTTAGGATGAGTTTTCTTTTCAAAGTGTTTTTGCAGAATTATGTAAAAGCTTCAAAAATTCATACAAGGCTCATTTTAAGTCCAAATCCTGTGAAACAAATTTTGTTGTGTTAAGCATGTTTAGATCTAACTGTGTGAAAAATGTGAATGCATTTTTGGTGATATTTTTATGTGCAGATTTTTTTAAATTTAGAAAGTGCTGTTAACTTGAAAAATGCATAACTAATTATGTATAAGTCAGAAAAATGTGATTCTAGTTTTGTTAGCTTGGTATGAATATGTAGTTTCAGAGAAAAATATAATATAAGGTTGTTCTGTGAATTATTTTGGCGGTAGCTTTTAAAATGGTTAAATGTTGTTTTCTTGTGAATTTTGTAGTAATTAAAATATGAGGAATATGAACCTGATAATTTTTGATGACTGCTCTTGTGCTAAGAAGTTCAGAAGAAAATTATGAAATTTGTTGTTTGACACTTTTTAATATGATGTATAGTTCAAAGCACTTTTCATGATAGAATTTGTCTTTTTCATAGGGGATGAAATTTAAGTCCAAATGGGTTAAAATTTGGACAAAGAGCTAGATTAAGTGTGGTTAACTTCCAGTAAATTCTGTAGATTTTTCTAAAGCTGTCTAGGATGGGTTACTGTTTTAAGCATGTTTAAATAGATTAATTTCAGCAAGTAATTAGAGGGTAATAAACCCATTAAGTAAACTTTGATGTGGTGACAACATAGTAAGAAGTTAACTATGATAGGTTAACTAGTTGGAGTAGATGTTGAGGTCTCTTGTAAGCATTAGGATGATGTTGACTACCTTGTTGAAGAGAATGCAGTAGATGACATGTGTTTATTTCCTGATTGTTGTTACTCAGGTGCATCACGTATGCATTCTATGTGCATTCATCCTATTCATACACATTTTGCATCATACAGGATCAGCGGAAGAGATCCCGACCCAGCCGGCACCGGAAGAGCCCAGTCCGGAGGAGAACGTGACAGAAGAAGTCGGAGGGACAGACATCAACGAGCTACCAGAGTGCCGCGACCACCGTCCGTCGGACTTTGAGAAATGCAAGCCCCGGAGCATTCTAACTCCTACGGTTTGCAAATGCTTTATAATTAACCTGATGATAATTATGCATTAGGTTATAGGAATTGATTGCTACCGTTGATGCATTATTACTTATCCTTGTCACCTGCAATATATCTTGATATCCCTGTTTAGGTCTAGGCTCGTTATATGTTAGCTCTACTTAGATCGGTAAAAGTCAGGTGATTTCCTGTCTCCCGCATATAGGTGGATACTGGTCATGTTTAGCCTGTGCTATCTATGAATATAACCATGTGATAATTAATTTGAGACAAAGGCGGGATGTAAGAGCAACAGGACATGGGTTTTGTGTGCTAGTAGGCTCCCGTCTGTGTCACATAGGACCGGTTCGGGAATGTCCCTTCAGTCCAATTGAACGCGTCGATCACTTAACGGAGTAGGTCGGAGTACCTCCCGCGAAGCCGAGTAAGGTTATTCGAGCCGGTGATGAGATGTTGACGCCTAACACCCAGGGCCTCAGCTGTACCGTGGGCAACTATTCTGATCAACCTGGCATGGTCCGAGGGCAGGCAGGGCCTGATTGACCTGGCATGACCGTGGGAAGTTATAGATTGAGTGACCTGGCACTGAGATAACCACGGTGGTGTATGAAGAAGGGCCATGGTCGTCCCGCGCGTTGTGTTCTTGAATCTCCTGACTGGTAGCTTACGACTGTCGTAGCCGGAATGTGCCGGGCGAGTGTGAGACATTTTATCCCCAGCTGGTAGGAATCGATTATAATCGCCATCGCTCCTGGACAGTGAGCAGTTGACTGTAGATCATTACACGTAGAACTTATGGAACTAAGATGGTTATGGAATCTGAAAGGCTATTGATGAAATAGTCACTCTTGATTGATTAAATTAGCCAAGTGCTTGTTTAGTGCAGGTGCAAACCTAGTAAGGTAGAGCTAATGACTAAAAGCAACTGCCAACACCTGAAACTGAGTTTTATTACTAAAGCTTTCATGCAAAGTAGTATGTGTAGCCAACCCCACTTATATAGCCTACATGATCCTTGGTGTCTCATTATTTTTGGTTTTGAGGGTAAGTAAGTCTAGCTGAGTGACCTTCTCGTACTCAGGGTTTTATTCCTTGTTGTTGCAGATGGCCAGTGCTTTTATGGCTATTGTGAGAATTGCTTATACTCGGCGACGGGAGATGACTAGACCAAGGGCATGGTCGCCACTTATCTCATCTGTTGCTTTTGTGGACCTGATCAACTGATGGAACTGTATTATGAACAAATCCAAAACTTATGATTTAAAGACTATGTTGCTTCCGCTACTACTATCAAACTATGGTCTGTAATATTATTTCGTACTCCGATGTAATTTGAACTATGTGCAACTGTGATGTAATCTGTGAGCATGTTCGCTGAACTAGTACGATCTTGGCTGGATGTCGTTGAATGATTTGAAATCCTTCGAGATTTCTGGACTACCGGGTTTGTACAAGCTTAAGTACTTGATGATCTTTGCATTAAGCGGAGGTTTCGGTGCTTAATCTGGTACAAATTGGTTGGTTCTGTTACAGTTTGCCCACGCCGTGATCCATGTCGCCTTCGGTGGATCTGGAACCGGCTAAGGTGGAAGATCCTTAACCTGCTCCGATACCAATTGACGGACCGAAGTGCAATACCAAGGCGACCAGAGGGGGGGTGAATGAGAGCCAATAAAATTTCTCTCGAAACTTTGACCAATTGTCCCAAAATCAACCCCGAGAAGCAACGACCAAAACCGTGATGCTCACGACCCTTGAAGAGGGTGGATGATCCCTAAGATCACAGCAGAGCACCACAAAGCACAAGCAACCCAAAGACCAAAAGCTTCGGCTCAAGTTTGCCCCTTGAAAACCGAGTCCCAAACCTAGATTGGAGGCTACATCGAGAAATCCCCAAATACCAATGCTAACAAGTAGCAAAGATACCTAGAGAGGTTTCTTGGTTAACTATAGAGCCAAACGAGAAGTCCAAAAACCAAGCGGAAAAGCCGGGAGAGCAAACGCACTAAAATGCACCCTTCAGCAGGGTCCCGGACTGTCCGGCCCCCAGTCCCGGACTGTCCGCGGCAAGGGCGGACTGTCCGCAAATCCTTGGCGGACTGTCCGCCTGCGAAGACTCGAAACAGCAAGGTTGCTGAAGTGTCTCTGGACACTCCCGGACTATCCGCGACTCTGAACTGCGGACTGTCTGCCGGTCAAGAAAAATCATGTCAGCCGAAGAACACAGCCACTGACCCGGTGTTGACGCTTACTAATTGTTGGCGGTTCTCATCGACATATTTATCCCGCCAACATAGTCCACATAAAAGGAGAAACACATGTATTTTACTCATATATACATTTATTGCTAACCAAGTTCCACATGTAGTGCAAAGTTATGTTTTGCAGATCATAAACATGCATACAGGTGGATAACAACCAAAAAGGCACAATCCAACACGCCGAAATGCGCAAAATGAACAAGGACACAAAAAGCCCATATAGAAGTGCAGCAAATTTCAGCCGGGAACAACTCAGGAGCCCAAAAGGAGCAGCCCAGGCTTTTGCCTGGGCTTGTTGGGCCCAGCCAGGGGGCGGCCGACCCCTCTGGAGACGCCACGTGGCCACCGCCTTTGTAGAGGCGGTACATTAATTGCCCTGAAGGTGGTTCCGGGTGAAATTTGCAGCGACACCCCTCCTAAACTGACCTCAAACACCTATCTAAGGGAGAGGGGGAGAGGAGGCCAAAATAGAACACACACCTCTTGAGCTACACACTTGGGCACTACCTCTTCTTAGTTTTTTTTCCTTTTTCTTGTGCTAGAGAGAGAGCTAGGCAAAGCTATCAAGGAGGGCTTGGCTCCTTGGAGAGATTTTGGGTATGAATAAGATAGATCTGATCTCCAAAGCCCTGTCTTCATTCTTTCGATACAGTTCTTCATATGAACTAGAGTATAGTTCTTGTTCTAGTATTTTGGTATATGACTTAGATCTTAGGTCTTATATCATGTTGCTAGTATATGAACTTATGAATAGTTCTTGTGGAATTAGTATAATATACATTCTAGTGTATAGTTCTTATAATATATTGCTACCCTAGGGTTAGTAGTGTATTATATGAATTAGAGCTAAGTGTGTATTGTATTATTCTCACATAGAACATTAGTCTAATTACTTCATGCTTGTTATATGATTAGAAATAA